>JADRCD010215631.1:0-44586 GCA_019843815.1 Montemys delectorum
ATGTCTCACAGACATTGGCTCCTTCCCTTTGACCCTTAGACTGGATCATGCAAAAGACAGGGAGAGGGATGGGGTCTAGGGGGGAGTTAGAATCAAATTCTCTTAGGAATTTCATAAGAACAGAAGGGAGTTGACCATTATCTAAGGAATCCCAGGTGAAGTGGCATCTACAGAGAAGGTCTTGAAGTTGGGCACAATGCATACACCTGTAAGGCCAGCACTCAAGAGGTCAAGGCAGGAGAATACCAAGTTTGAAACCAGCCTAGATTGCATTGTGAGAACTTATCTCAAAGCATTATAGAATACCACAAAGTCCTATAGAAAGGGCTTTGAGTGGTTATTTATGAGTTTTTAAAGTTAGACGCGAACCGAGTGAGGTGATTAGAGAACATGTTGGATAGTAGAGAATGCGGCAGATACTGGAAGAGGAAATCAAGGAGAGTAGACAGCCCTTGCTCCCTTCGGTCTTGGCTACAACTCATTGGCCTTCAGTGGAAAACCAATTAGTTTGGACCAGCTTGACTGGGTCTTGTGTCTTGAGACCAAAAGCTTTAACCCAAATAGTCCTAATGGGTGATAGATTAACAGGCACAGCCCGAACAGGCACTGCCATTTGGATGCAATCCAGGGATACTCAGCTGTAATCACAGGCCACACACCTTCACTTTGTTCTCATGGCCTACTACATGCCTGGGACTTCCTTCTTTGTGCCAGTGTGCCAGGAGGACTGCAGTCTTTGGAAGCTATCTGTTCTCTACCAAGTGGAGCCCTTTCTGATGTGTTTGAACCTACCTGATGATGCTCCAGCTGTGCCTTGCTCTGTTTCATGATGTTCTCTTTTTCCAAGAGCTCCTTCTGCTGTCTCTCAAACTCCTCTTTGCCCTGTTGTTTTCAACACAAAGACCATATTACCTCCTCGCTGTGAGTCACTTATGGGAACAGCTTCACTGACAAGTATACTCAGACCTTCATCATCTACTAGCCACTTCCCTCATGTCCAGTTAGACATTGTAAACCACAGATTAGGGACTTCTGGAATGACTGTGGAGACAGGCTGAAAAGTGAAGCCTGTTTCCATGTGGGCTGCCACGGTCACTGCTAGTTCTAGTTGGAAAGCTTCCCAAGATCCTCTTCACACCCTCCTGAGAAGCATTATTTTTTTCATAGCTCTTTTTAAATAGATTATATGTGAACCATGTGCTTCCAAACAAAGGTTAAAAAAATGAGTGCATATTTCACTTCTGATTTCTTTGACGGTCCTGTCTCTCTCTCCCCATCCTTAGGATTCTCCAATCCTACAGCACCAGAAGGCCAGTGGAATGCTAAATGCCTTCCTCTAACCTCAGCCAGTCCTCAGCATGAGAGGTGGTTCAGTTGATCCTTTCTACTCTCTTGCATCTGGGAGCTGTTGGCATTTTAACCATTTTCAGTATAATTCGTGGCTCTCAGTCCAATGGAAAAGATGGCAACGTAAAGCACTAAGCCAAATACTAAGTAATAGATTATGGTAGAGTGTTGGAATTCTTCAAAGCAGACAGGGAAGCCTTCAGGATTCCAGGTCAATTTGGGAACTAGTTTATACTTAAAGGAAGCAGTTTGCGGATTTTAGCATATGTGGGTCAAGCTATTGGCTAGTTGGCAAAGGATCACAGGGTCCTCTGGATCTGATGGAGTTTTATGTCTTTGTAAGCAGCTAAACACACATGCATATACAGACACACAGACACACATACACATATGCACATACTGTAGGCTGAAAGAGTACCTTAGAAACTCTCTATGTACAGATATTTTCAACAAATTTTTTTAAAAAAACAGTGGTATATATCTAAATTTATTTCTACTATGACGAACTGTTCCATGGACCTGTGGCATAAGACACAGTAGAGGAAGAACTGCTTCTATGACTTCTAGACTCACCAGTCCACAACACCGATGAATCTCCTCCAGCTTTCCTGACTTGTATCAATGAGACTTCACACAACCATGTGAGTTAATTAATTCTCAAAATAAAATTAAGGTCCAGCGAAGTTAAATAAAGTGGCTATACATGTTTTTGGACAACCTCACACTCAGTTTTCACAACAGTTGGATTAATACATTTTGCTCTTCATCCAGGTTCACAGCCTTATGGACATCAGCCCTGAGTATAGGTGGTTTATAGGTCTGGTTCCCTTACCTGTAGGTGCACATAATCATAATCATCCATCCAACTCCTTTCAGAACCGTCACTGCTACCACAGTCTGGTGGCTGGTCCTTGCTTAAAGTAGGAGGCAATGGCTTATTGTAGACCTGGGCTTTGTAGTCACCAGGGCGCAGTGGCTGCATCTGGGAGCCCGTATGTGTGTACTCGCTTGAGTTCATGATGCTGTCGGGCCCGTTCTTCAGATGGGAATTGCCAGGATCTGCTCTAAAGAGGGTCTCTGCGTAGGTGCTGATGGTGGTGGTCAGTTGCTTGGCATCATCTGGGACTGTCTTAGCTACCATCACAAACCGGTCTAGATCATCACACTTATTTTGGGGCTTATTGATAGCTAAAATATTCAGGGACCAGCTGCATTCATTCAAATCATGGCTGGTTTGGCTTAGAATCTGGTGGGAATCTTCTATTCTTTGGAGTTCCCGCTTCATTTTGTTGTGGAGGACCAGTTCTGGGAGGCAGGAGGCATTGGCTAAAGCTCCCTTGGCAAAATGGAGGTATTCTCGTAAGAACAGCTCTACCTTGTCCACTGCGGTGCGGATCTCATTGATGTGCCTTTCCATGTATCCATAACACCTCCAGTCTGTTGTGACCAGTGACATGAGGCCACACACACCCATCTCCAGGGTCTGCTGGAGCCGATAGAGCTTCTCAATGGCTGTGTCTGGGTCCAGTAGGAGCCTTTTGTCTGGAGATGGAGAGGCTGACAACGAGGACTCCTTTGAGGAGGTGGAAGATGTGGACATGTTACTCCTGGTACTGCCAGTGCTGGAGAAAGACAGTCTGTTAATCCCATCCACCACGTCCCGAGAGCCTTTGTTATCTGCTGAGTTATGCAGAGGGACATCATAAACACCGTCTCTTTCCTCCAGTTTTGCCTTTTCACTGGTTTCTGTTGGTACCTCCAGAAACTGAACTCCCCGGGGGACATCATATGCATCACTCTGAGTGTCTCCAGGCTGTCCCAGCTGAGAGGGTGCATGGTGCAGGGAAAAGCTCTGGTGTCTTCGTGCCGTTGGTTCTGTACCTCTCGGAGCATCACAAGGGAATTTGATGTGAAGGTCCTTCCCTGCTGTCTTGGTGCTGGTTGGTGGGATATCATAAACTCCCTCAGGTCTGGTGTCCGGCTCTCCATCTTGTTTCATTGGAGGCGGGAAATCATATTCTTTTTCCCTGAGCCCTGCTTCATCTCGGCAAGCCAACGGTGGAATGGCATAGACCTAAAAAAGTAAGTTAAAAAAAAAAACCATTTTATTTGTTCAGTTGAGACTTGGATGGAGGCAGAAAATGAAGTGTGGTTCACTCCATCTTCTTTCCTCTCCTCTCACCATTTACTACCTCAGATGTTTCCCAGCATGCAGCATGCTCCTTTGGGTGTATGGCCTCATCCTTACACCTGAGCATCCTTTACCATTCTCAGTGCTGTCTTGGGTGCTGGCCCTCCCTCCTAGCTAGATTGTTTATCGCTGGGTGGCAGGCTCATGTCTCTAACCATTCACTGACTGTCCTACGAAGGTTGATCCATGCTGGGAGACAGAAGTCACTGATACACTGGGCTGAGGGACCTGTGTTCCCTTCTTGGTCAGCAGGCTGCCTGTGTGTGTGAAGCTGCCTGAGCTGTCTTTGTATTTGAAGGCACAATTCCCTATCTGTTCAGCAAGGCTAACTGCCCTTGAAGGACAAGCATGCCCAGAAGAGGGCAGAAAATCAAGTGAGCTACCTCTTATGTAGAGACCAAGGAAGCTGTAGACCCTTCTAGAAATATGTGATGTGTTAGATATTGCCAAACCGAATGCACTCTCTCCCCTTCCAATGGACTCTCATCATTGATGTCTTCATATTTTCAGGGACCCTCAATTTGTAATTATAATGGTTTCCTTTTCTCCCTTGCTTCCTTCCCTCTTTCTCTTTCTTCTTTCTCTCCTTTTCCCTTTTAGAACTGCCATTCTTGTTATATCCCAATAAACTATGACACGTTCCATGCCGCTCCCCCCATGAGCATTGAGGTACTCATCCACATATTGTGCTTTCTAGTTCACTTACCCCTTGGGTGGGGGGAATGTCATATACCCCTTGAGGTTTTATCTCTCCCACTGGAACTGAAAACATAGGGCCTTTTACTGATGATGGAGGGATGTCATATACCTGAAGAGAAATACTTGAGTTACCCAGAATGCAATGGAATCTGCTGCTCAAGTCCCCTGCTGTTGTTTCCTTAAGGATTTGTTCACTAGGTCATATACAGACTTGGTAATTAATAGCATTCCATGCCATCAGGGGCTTATGGATGTTTTCTTTATGAATCTTGCATTCTTTGATTTAGGGTAACTATGAAAACATCTTACGTGACCTATCTGCTCTATAATTTAGATCATTTAAATTACACACTTCCAGAAATAAAATGACAAACTGATGAAGCAGAGGAGAAATTTCTCAGATAAAAGACTAGACTTTATTATAAGGCAAACCTAAGAAACCATGTAACACTGACAAAAATGGCCTCTGTACAGGCAACCTCCACAAGGTAAGGCTGTGACTGGTGTGGCCTCTTCTCCTGTACATCCCTGAAGAGATGCTGTCCCCAAAGCCAGCTCCCTTGGTGATGTTCCTATTGCCTACCCCTTGAGTGGTGTGGGAAGGAGGGACATCGTAGACATCCTTTTGGTATCTGGATGGGTACTCGTACACATAGCCATGGCCTGTCCTCACTGGGGTGATCACCTGTGGGTGAGAACACATAAAGATGTCAAACAACAGCCCCGAGTCCTCAGCGTACCTATCAGGCTGTGTGGAGGAACACATCCCCATGCAATCCCTGAGTTCTAGGCCAGCCTGATCTACAGAGTGAGTTCCAGGACAGCCAGGGCCACACAGAGAAACCCTGTCTCGAAAAACAAAAACAAAACAAAACAAAATTCCAAAAATCTGATCAAAGTTCATCAATGAAGTCTCAATTTCCTATAGTCAAGGAGATTAAAATTATGTTTAAATTATGAGAGTTGGGCTGGAGAGAGGGATCAGCAGTTAAGGGCACTTGCTGCTCTTACAGAGGACCTGGGATTGGTTCCTAGTATTCACATGGCATCTTACAACCATCTACATCTCCAGTCCCAGGGGTACTGAGACCCTCTTCTGGCCCCCAACAGCACCAAGCACTTGTGGGGTGTGTGTGTGTGTGTGTGTGTGTGTGTGTGTGTATTGCAAAACACTCATGCACATACATATAAAATAAAAATAAATTATGAAAGTTTTAGCTGATCCTTTTGGAGTGGTCAAAGTACAACACTAGAGTTTTTACGAGGCTCCAAGGCTTTTGTAAAGAACATAAACAAATAGTTTGGCCACTTAAAATTCCTCTCATACTAGCCCCAGTATGCCTCTTTATCTGAAATTATTCTTGTGATTATAACTGAGAATTCCATGGGTCACCCTAATCCTTTCACAGAGCCACTGATGAACTGTCCCGTTCTTATAATTGCCTGGGAATGGTCACTTTACTTTATGAGACAAGGGAAATACAGTCCCCCCCCCCCCGTGTCTACAGGAAACCCCATTCCCATATCCTTGGATGCTCAAGGCCATGGGGTGCCGGGTTTTGCATGTAACCTCCATATATCAAACCCTTTCCCAATGATTTTATGGTCTACAATGCTATATAAAGACCATAGAAACACCAAGGCAATAGATGGTATGCAGAAGTGTTTAGGGAACAACATCACAAATATGCACGTCCTCATTGCAGATGCAGTTATTTTCTAAATAGTTTTCTCTTGCAGCTGGTTGTCTCCTCTGATGTGGACCCCACACTGCAGAGGATGAATTGTGCAGGTGAGGACACCCTTAGACTCTTAGCCATGAAGTGTCCTGACCTCTAGTCTCTAATCATTTCCCCATTTCCACCAGGGAAGCAAATATCTCCACTGCACCTACATCTAGCCGTTGTCAGAAGTCAAATGCACTCATCATGGACTCTGGCATCTAGGGCCAAAGTTAGCCAATAGAATCTTACCTAGCGGGCTGGCCTGGTCACTCTTTCTCTCTCTCTCTCTCCCTCCCTCCCTCCCTCCCCCCCTCCTTCCCTCCCTCCCTCCCTCCCTGTGAGGGTCTATGTGGATGCATTCTCTGGTATAGGCACATATGGAGAACAGTAGTCAATCAACTTCATGTATGCTTTTCCATTTCTCCCCATTTTATTTGATTGAGATAAGGGTCTCCATACTGATCTAGAGCTCACCACTTGGTCAGACTGGCTGACCTGGGGAGCCCTGAGATTTGCCTTTTCCCACTGCCCATATATCAGCACTGTGGGTATAGGTATAAACTTTTCCATGTATGTTGGGGATCTGAACTCAGGGCCTCCTGTTTGAACAGCAAGTCCTTTACCCACTGTAGACTCTTTTGTCTGTAGCTAGGTACTGACTGGTTGTTTTCAGCAAGGTAGGGACACTATTTCAACTCAATACATTTGCTCTTCCCAGGGCTTGAAAGTTGCTCAGTCTTACTTTTTTTTTTGCTTGAATACCCCACTCCCAAACCACTAACAATCCAACACTACCCACCATGTCTTTGAGTAAAGACATCAAAAATTAGGAGGCGCTGTCTGTTCCCAGGAGACCTTTCGTCTTGAACATGAAAACTCTGGCATCAGGTTGCCTATAAAACTATGTGAAAAATGTTCCATGCCCATCTCAAGGTGAACCTAATGGAGCACAGCCAAGTTCTCCAGTGTCTGTACCCCAGGGGCTCCCACACCTCCTAGTCCAATTTTGTTTAAAATGCCCGATGCTTTCAACAGATTATTTCTTACATTGAAGGTAAAGGAGATTAGTATGCAGCAAACATTTCCACCCAGTCTCTCCATTGTCTTCGGTTTAGAAAAGGAACTTAGCGCTTTAAGTTTGTTGGCAGAGAGTGACGGAGCCAGCCTATGAAGCAGCCATTGTATTGTGCACAGTAAATATTCCTTCATAAAGCAGGGGGATGCTTGCTAAAATCCTTTAATGCCAGAAGAGATATGAAGATCTTGTAGACTTTCTGTTTATAGCTCTCTATTTAGTTTTGTAATAGAACTTGCTTACCACCCAGCTTTGGTTGAATGTGGAAGCTTCTAAGAATGGGTGTTGTGCAAAGCTGCCAATTTAGGGATGCTAGTGAACTAATCCTGATTAAGTTGAAGTCCTGCATCCTTCTTCATCTTGGAGGGCAGGGAGGAAGGGGGGGGGCAGTGCTGGTGCCTGACTGTGGTATTGGGGAATACAAACAGGGCATGACCCTCAGAGAAGGACAGGGACCAATCTACCACTTGCTTTTGTGGTCCTTCCCTGGCAGGGCACACACAGGCTCCTTGGTATTTATCATTCCACTTCCTAACAAATGTCACAGAACCCCAACTTGCTCTCTCTTTCTCATTTAGAGGATGCCTGTGGTCATCTGGTGTTTAAAACTTTGCATTCCAAACCAATCATTTTTCCTTGTTTACACAGTTAAAAACACAGATGGTGAAAAACACGGGAGGGAAAAGCCAATAAAATAGGGCCTTCCCATCCCAGCATTCCCAATGGTACGCTCCAACTCACAAGGACCCTGCAACACTATTGAAGCGGGGGTGGGGGGGCAGAGCTCTGCCTCTGGTGGGACATGTCCAGAGCATTTAGTGATACATGTGGCATCTCATCTCAGGAAGGATTGCTGGAGCTTTCTTCAGTGCTAGCTTGGCCACTGCCTTTCCTAGGACCCTCTCCATGCCAATTGTGTGTTCCCTCCTCAAGGGAAAGTGCTTGGCCCCCCTGACCTTCAGGCTCTTTCTTCCTGCTTGACAGGAGCACACAAAAGGCACTCTACCCCCACACTCAACCCTCCTGGAACCACTGACCTTCAGCCCAGGAGGCACAGCGACAGCTGATCAAGACCATGAGTTTGGAAGAATTCTCCTGGGTTTGAATGGAATCACCACACAAGGGTGTTTTCACTCTAATTTCTCAATAAAATCAAGTCTGGTTTTTCATGTCCCTTTTCTCTCTGTTGTTTTTCTTTTTCTGCAGTCCTTTTAGTCTCCATATTTATTTATGCTTGCAAAGGCCTAGCCCTAGGAACCACTAGCTGACCTCTGAATTCATTGCTGCTTCCCAGGGAGCTAAGCTGTGAGGTGGGCTGGGGCTCTGAAGGTCCAGGACTACAGTTGCTTGCCTGATTAGGATCACCCTTCAAAGGGTCTGCATGGTCACATGTGGCTCTGTCGCTATCCTGATGACGAATCCTGTTGTCTACTAACTGGAAACCCCCCAGAAGAGCCACGAAGCAGAGAACAGACTGTAACCATTTAGATTTTTTTCCTCCTTTACATTTAAAAACAAAACAAAACAAAAAAAACCCTCTGAGTAGTTGTTGTATGCGTGTTATGTGTGTGTGAGAGCGTGTGTGTATGCGTGCATGTGTGTATGGGGGGGCACGTGGGGGTATGCGTGCACACGCATGTATGAGTATATGTGTGTAAGTACATATGTGTGTGTGTGTGCGCGCGCGCGCGCGTGCGCGTTTGTGTATGTGCACATATGTGTGTGTGGTACATGTGTGTTTGTGTATATATGTGTGTGTGTGTGTGTGGTGTGTATGTGTGTGCTTGTGAGTATGTGAATGTGTATGAGGGCCAAAGACTGACATCAGGTGACTTCTCAACCTCTTTCTACTTTTTAAAAAAATTTCAGAATAGATGCCCATAATATGCTTGTGTCCAGGCACTACTATTACTGGGTGTGGTACTACACACCTGTAACCCCAGCACTCAAGAGGCTGAGGCAGGAGGATTGTGAGTTTGAAGCTAACCTAGGGCACATAGCAAGACTGTCTCAAAAACAAAAATAAGAAAAACAAAAAAATACTTTTCTTCCAATAAATTAAACTCCCCCCCCCTCAGGATGTGACAGTTTTATTTAAAAGACTGAAGAAGAGGTTAAACTCTTAGCTCCGAAGGTCAAATTTCTGCTGTTAAATAATGTTTCACATTAAAATTCCGTATAAAAAGATGTAAGAACACTTAGTATTTTTTAACATATGTGTACCATGGGCACTCAGGAGCCTCAGAGGCTAGAAGACAGTGTTCAGTCCCCAGGAATTAGAGTGGTGGACAGTTGCAAGCCACCATGTAGATGTTGGGAACTGAGCCCAGCTCCTCAGCCAGGATGGTCTGTGATCTTAACTGCTGAGCCATCTTTGCGATCTCAATCTTACGCTTTGAGTTAGGATTTCCCACTAGACCTAGAGCCCATCAATCCAGGTATGCTAGCTGGCCAATGACTTTGAGATTTACCTGTTTCCACCTTCCTAGTGCTAGGATTATAGACATACATATATAGATACCTACCTACATACATATATACCTACCTACCTACATACATAAACACACACACATACACACCTATATACATACCCATGGTTGGTTCTTACGTGGGTGCTGGAGTTCCCAATTTAAGTCCTCATGCTTGCAAGGCAGGGACTTTACATACTAAGTCATCTCAGTAGCTATTTACTGTATGCATTAAAGGGGCTCAGTTTTGTAGTCTCATGCATGCACATCATTCGCACTGATGACTGTAACCACTTACAAGTGACGAGTCCATTCAATCAATCTCTAGGGCCGGACCCTGCCAGGAAGAATGAAAGACCAAAGACCTAGGGTATGCCAGCCTTCTAATTAATGTGTTTATGTAAGAACAAGAGAACGACCTCAGGCGTTCTGCTTGCACTTCAGCGGCATTGGCATTTGATTCTCCCTGCGTTGAGCCTTAGATCCTGACTGCAGGGACTGCTTTTGAAGATGGTTTAGACACAGCCTGTATTTTGTATTTTGTAGCTGCAGGTTCTGAACCCGCAGATTCAACCAAACTCAGGGGTGGGGGCAGATGCATGAAAACAATCCCCACCCACACCACGCATATGTCGATTTCCATTTCTTTGTCATTCTTTCTTAAATACTACGGTCTAACAAGTGTGTGCCCAGTGTTTAATTGCATCTGGTTTTGTAAGTTGCCTAGAGATGATGCAATGTCGACGTGCAGATATGTGTAGGTTATACAGACCTTATACATGCCATTTTCTGTAAGGTCTTTGGAGTTCCTGGAGTGACTTTCCAGAGAGGTCATCTACTTTCATGATTCATAATTTGGAAAGCTGGGCACACTGGTGTTAGAGGAAAGGCCCATTTGGGTACCTGAAAGCTAGAGACTGTGGACTAGGAGAGAGACTCTTGGGGGCTCTTTGTTGATGTTTCCGAAACCAGCTTGCCTGGGTTTGTTTCTAGCAGAGCAAAGACCCTACCTTCAGTGGCTTGAAAGCCCACAGCAAATAGGTACAGAGAAGAAGCAGCCGTACTTCTGTACTTGGGAGCAGGCACACATCTTCGAAAGGGAGGTGGCCCTGCCTGTGTCCTGTCAACTACTGGGAATTCGTTGTCAGGTGTGACATGTTTTCAGGAGCCAGGCGTATAAAAATCTGCTTTTCACAATTGGCTCAAAAGTTTAAAGCAGTATGTTAGCTGAATAAATCACACCTCGGGCCCCTAGGCTGCCTGACTTGCTTTTATCTGCTATGTTAGTGTGTGTGTGTGTGTGTGTGTGTGTGTGTGTGTGTGTGTGTGTGTATTCTCTCTCCTTCACTGAGACCTTGAAACCCTCTAAGTTCTGACCAATACCATCTCTATCAAGACTGAAAGACTGATTTCCACACATCTGTACCCACTTTGTCTGTTCAACTCCTTCCTCTCCCCTTACCTTCAGATTGTATTGTGTTTTCAGAGTCAAGAGGAATGCCTGTCTCCCAGGGAGCCTCTCCTAGACAGACAAACCACCTTGTAGCCCTCCAAGTACTTTATCTTCATGTCTGACAGTGCATGTGACTTATGGTTCGACTCTCTTGGTGAACCTCGTGTCTTTTCTTAGTATGTTGGAACTATTTCTTATCCATTTAGATATGAGCAGCAGGGCTTATAGCTGTGCCTTGGATAGATTTTAAGGAAGATGGTGCTCAAAGGAAGGGAAATGGTGTCTGCCTTCATAGAATAAGCTGGGTGTCCAGGTTGGGCAGTTTTGGAGTGAATGGCACACTCTAGGCTAAAAGGCAGGGCTCATATCAGCCATGGTGATGGTGAGCACATGGGAGGTAAGTATTCGGTATGGATGAGAGATCAGAAAGCACTGACAAATGTATCAGCAGCTGTACCAAGAAGAAGAAGACGGCATAGTCTCCGAACTCCCTTTACTTCAGATGGAAACATAATGTACAGGAAGAAGCATTGTGCATCAGTCCCTAGGGCGCGCGAGATCCTCTTTCATTATAGCTGTGTACCAAAGGTGGAAAAGCTCAGTGGCTCTGAAGAGGAAATGGTTGATGGCATCATCTGGGGTGGATAGAGCTGGACCCATTGTCTATGGGTCTACCACCACTTAGAAGTCAGGAGACCATGAGCAAAGCAGTGGACAGGCTGTAAACCATCAGGTGCAGGACGTAGAAAAGCATGAGTTTAGATTTACCTGTGCCTATGGGGCTGGCAGATGGCAACAAAATCCTCTCTGGAGAGAGAGAGCATGTCATGGACCCAAGAAAGTATTTTTCCAAAATAAAATTATCTAAATGACAGTGTTCAAGACACCTAGAGAGCCAGTACCAACGGGAGGAAAGCCAGTCCTTGTTGGCTTGCTGGTCAGGGTGTAGTTAGTTCATATCTTAGTATAGAGATTTCAAGGGTTGCCTTCAAAGTGTTTCATGATTAAACATAAAAATAATACAAAAAACCCCTAGCTTGAATGTTTAAATTGGGTGAGAAGAGAGTCATCTTTACACATATGTGAAGTATTGCAAGAGAGGCCCAGGAGGCACTGGGGACTTCAAAGCAAAGCCACAAATGACAGGGGACCCTGCTTCTTCACAGCCACGAGCAGACTCACTTAGGTTGTTATTTTATCAGGGTTGCCAATATCATGATTATCCTCAACATAGGTCAAGATACTCCAGCGGAAAACCCCGGGGGTGGGGTGGGGGAGGAAGAGTGCTTTCATGGGGTTTAGAGATGAAGGCCTTTTCTGAAGAGAAGAGTGATGAGGTCCTAGGCTCAGGACATGGGACTACATTCTCATCAGTGGGAGGCCACAAGCTAATGCCTGTCAAGAGGATCTCACCAAGAAGTAGGGCATGGAGCCTGCTCTCTGCGATGTGTATAATATGCAAAGCCTTGCCTTAGAGATAACTTCTCTTGGGATGTCACTGGGGCCAAAGCCTCAGCAAATCTATTTGGGCCATGTGTTCCCTTGGTTATCTACCTCACCTTCCTCATACAGAGCTGGGGTTAGGACAACTTCACTCTGTCAGCTGCCTGCTCACTGGAGCCCCAAGTGAAGCAGGGAGAAAGTTGCCATCTACAGTTCTCCAAGACAAGTTCCCCTTATACCCCCCCCCCAAATCCTCAGGTTCTCCCGTGCCTCACTCTACCCTTCCTTCAATGCAACATATCACCCCTCCCCTACTTCCTCACACTACTGGCAACTGTGAGGGGCAAAATAGTGCAAGTTGAAAAGTTGATCTCCTAGCAGCTGACAAGGAATGGAACGACAATTACCTGGGGAGCAGGTGGGGATAGGGCTGGGCAGAGAGCATGCAGGATGGATACAGGCATCCAGTTGGACAGAAGAAAGGAAATTCTAAAGTTCTCTATCATAGAAATGCAATGGCAGTTGACAAGTGTTGTCTATTTCTAAATAGTAGAGAGGATTTCAAATATCTCCAACATCAGAAAAATGATTAAATGTTTGAGCCAATGAACAGGCCAACCTACCCTTATACGATCAAGTACAGAAATATCCTATAAATATGTACAATCACTATGTATTGTTTAAAAAATAATATAAATATGATATATACACATACATAATAATATAAATGTTATACACACACACACACATACACACACACGACACAGAAAAATATTTGAGTAAGAAAGATTTGAGTCGAGTGGAGGAGAGACATGGAAATGGGCTGGAAGGGTTGCTTCCATTCTAGTTGTCTTCTGGTCTATCAGCTATCTATTTACCACCTACTTATTGTCCTTTTTTGTATACAACAAAAAGCTAGAATTGGGGATGTGGCTCAGTGGTAGGTAGGGTGTTGTTTAGCTTACACAAGGCCCTGTGTTCTGTTCTTAGCACTGTCAAAAATCTTTACAAAAATCACAAAATATAATTTTAAGAAAAACTAAAACTAAACTAAACTAAAATAAAAAATTCTACCCAGAAGCATTTTCTTCTAAGAGTATCATAGCACACACAAAATCACAATAGGGACAACCATAACTTTTGATTTTGCAGCTAATTTTGTATCCCACCATTTTCTACCGGAATCACCGCAAAACAGCTTCAGAAATGGCACCCGTTGTATAATCATTTGCCTTGCCATTTAGATGTGGGCTGGTAAGGTGGCTCAGTAAGTAAAGATGCTTGCTGCTAAACATGACAACTTAAGTTCAATCCGTGGGAACCAGATGCTAGAAGGAGAGAATTGGCTCCTGCAAGGAATACTTTGATGTTCATACACATACCACAACACACACACACACACACACACACACACACACACACACACGCACACACACAGAGAGAGAGAGAGAGAGAGAGAGAGAGAGAGAGAGAGAGAGAGAGAGAGAGGGGAAGGGAGAGGGAGAGGGGAAGGGAGAGGGAGAGGGGAAGGGAGAGGGAGAGGGAAAAAGATTAGATATTGCCTAAACTCCTGACCACAATACAACAGAGCAGGAAGGTGAATCACCAGGCTTTGTCTTCAGCAGGACTAGGCAACTGAGGAAACTCGCTGCTCTGAAAGCACAACAGGCGCTAATGAGAGGTTAGGACGTGACACTACAGCAACAGACCCACATACAGCCTTGCCATTAACAAGCCCTGAGATGGTCTAATGAGCAAGTATGTCACGTGACCAGCGTCTATTGCTTGGTCTTGGCTCTGGTAGGAAATATAATTAGATTGCTCCCTGCCCCTCTAATCCCCCCTTGATTTATTTATACTACCTCTCTTTGAGTTTCCTACATTAACAAGACTGTTTTGATTTCTAAAACTGCTTATTAGATAGAAACTATTTCATTCAATGAAATTAAAAGAAAAAAGCTCTACCAGAGGCACCACTGCCTTCACTGGGTTTTAAAATAACCCTTTGTCTTGAGTGAGCAATTTACCCACTTTCCTTTTTTCAAAAAAACACTAGGAAGAGAAACATCACTGTCACCATTGCCTGCCCACTAGGACTGGGGCTTGGGCTCAGTTTTCAACAACCGAGAGCTACAGCGGGCTGCCTGTATGAATTCCAAGATCGTGTCTTACTCTTCTATGAGGAGAGGAAAAGCCACACGTTGTCTACCCTGGATTTATTAATTCTCTATAAATTCTCTCTGCCCAGCTTGGGTGCAGCAGTGAGCTCATTTGTTTACTTGCATAGCAACAATATAATGAAAACTCAGTCTGGCTTTAAAAACACTCTTTCCCAAGCCATCTCCAGGCTTAACCCATCCTGATGCTTCTCTTGCATTCCGTGGAGACATTTTTTCACTCTGTTTTGGGGATACCACTTACTTTCCTTCAAGGACATTTGATAGTTGACTTTTATGCTGGAACTGAACTTCTGGCAAGCCGTCCAGATCGCAGCCTGTCTCTCCCTCCACTTGAGGAAAAGGCAAAGGGAGGGCTCAGAAGTGGAACCGCTCCCTTGGGCCACATGCATTTGACCCAGCTTTGTGTGGCAAACCACTCAATGGAAACAGTACCCCGATTGTGATTGTCAAGCCCCTAACGTGTCCCCCCTGCTGCTTTCAGGAAGCTCTTTGTACAGCGAGCACTAAAGCAATATTTAGCTATGGACTGACTGAGCACCAAAGAGTAGCAAGAAGCACACAACACCAAACCTCGGTGGGAAATGACATCTGGGTTCCTCAAGTGGCCAAGGTCTTTCATGGGACAAAGCTGAATACAGTCTGTGACAATCAGGTATTGAAAGCCAATTTTTATATCCCTTTCAGCCGACTGAAATGTTCCTTTGAATGAAACCATAAAGGAACAGGCTTTGGGGCTCTTTTAATATCTGAGTAAATTCAATGGGACCATATGTATTACATCTAATTTAGATTTAGAAAGATGCCCAAGACTGCCCTGCTGAACTACAGATGGGAGGCGGCAGAGAAGTAGTCTCGGACCCCAATGCCTGTGAGTATTGCCTCTCCTTGAGTAGATGATCCCTCACAGCTCAGTGGGAGGGTGGATATAATGGCTGAGGGGACAAACGCCACGTTTGGCAAACTTTGGTGCCAGTTCTGAAGGTGGCTGCTGTGCTTAGAGGCACCAGGTCCATCTCTCTCTGCCAAGACCATGCATGAGGCTTTCACAGGGGAAGATAGTAGAAAACAGCAGGGAGGGAAGGGCTTTCCTGTCTTGATAATAAAGCACAGAGGTGAATTCTCCAAACGAGGAACTTCCTGGGAGTCTTCTTGGGAACAATATCTGTGCCTTCATCTACCCTTGCTAGCTTCTAGAAAAAGTTCTGCTTGTGTACACAGTGGCTGTGGAAGGGAAGGTGAGACGGGGTTCTTAAAGAAGGGCAGGGGACAAACTGCCCATGTTTAGAGGGTCAAGTTGAAGCTTGTAAGACCATGTTTGAAGGTAGGTCACCTAATGAAATCTTTCAAGTGATTCTGGGAAAGAATCTGATAAGGATATCCAGATTATAAAATGCTAGCAAAGACCATTAGAGAGAATCCAGTTTCAGTGGCCATTTCACAGTTGAGGGAGCCGGGGTGTGAGAAGGTAAGTCAGCAGAGGAGTGAGCGGGGACTCCAGCTGGCACCTGCAATTCTTCTCTCAGTGGCCCATTGCCTAGATCAGTGACACACACCATGGATTTTTGAGAAATTTAGAAGGAAATACTCTCAAAGAAAGCAACTTCCAGATACGAGAGACACAGCTTGAAAGTTAGGCACCTTATGCCTTGGTAGTTCCCTTTCTACAGCGAGTCCAGTCTTGGAGATTACTTGAACTTTTGAGGCAGCAACGCCATTTGAGAAAAAGTCCACATGGCCTCATTGTCTATGGTACTGCAGATCTGACATCTCCCAGATGAGTGCTTGGGAAGTGTATCTGGGCGGCTGGAACATCTGTGGCTAGACTCGCTCAGCTCTTTGGGTACTATGTGGATGTGAGATGGGAGCCCTCTGCAGCCACACGAATTCTTCCTGGCTAACACCATGCTCCTTAGCGCCCAGGGTTCTGGGGAATTGGAACCGCTAACAAAGTAAACGTGCCCTCTTCTGTTAGGCCTGGCAATGCCACCTATGAGCTGGGATGTAGAAGCCATTAGCATTGGAGTCAGACAGACATGAGCTCAATAGCAGGCCTGCCTCTTGTGAGAGGCAGTGAGTTAACCCTGGTACATTAATCTCACACCTCAGCCCTTTTCCTCTGTTAAGGAGAAGGAATGCTATAGTCTAGCAAGCTGCCAGGAGGGCCAGATGACACCGCCAATAGAATGCTCTCAAAATGGAGCAGAGGCTCAGAGACATTTTAAGGTAATTTCTGTACTTCGGATTTGAAGCCTCACTGCCAGAATAAGATGGAGTATCATTACCACAATGTTTCAGACTCAGAGGTTCTTTTGAAGAGTGGGTCCCTAGATCTCTCCAGAAGTTAACAGAGCCTGCAGAGGAATCCACTGTCCTACGTGTAAACCACCTGGACCTCTCACACAGGTGGGGACACCTCTAGTACCAGCCATGTGCAAACTGCCACGTGTGAGCTGCATGTATCCCCGGGATAGCCACAAGTGTCACCCAAGACACCTATAGGTGGCACTGACATTTTGCAACATCCAAGGTTGGGCATGCCTGCTGGCTGTAACCCTGACACAATGGTGAAGGTTTGGCTATTTAGAACAGAGTGGTTTTGACCTCTGACATTTTCTAGCTCTGCATTTTGCAGAACACACTCTGGTGAGTTGGCTGTCTTCTTGTCTTTTGTATCTTCAAGATGTATTCAAAGAAGATCATCCAAGTTTTACCGTTAGAATAGAATAAGCAGTTTTCCTGCCCTCCCTCATTCAGAAAGCATTATCCATCCAGTGAGGCATCCTGGGGCAGGCTGCCTCGAACTCACTCTGATAAGCAGTCACTTACCATGCAATCAGTGAGAAGGGAAGGCTAACCTCTGTTGCCTTGGTGAGGGTGAGTGAGAAATTACAAATGCCCCCTCAGAAATATGTATTATCTACGAGCTCTATGACTGAGTGTTGTTGAAATCTGAAGACTTTGGTGTTGACCAAACAAAAAGAACCTTTGTTCAGTTAAGGAGGTGTAAGGGTTTACTCATTCTCTTGGTGTGGGGGAGTGTCTGGGAACAGTGCCTTTCAGGTCAGGGTGAGCTCAACAAGTCCCTCCCTTCCCTGCCTGGAGACTTCCAATGCTGTGTAAGATGTAAAATGCACCTTGACTTTTCGAGGGGGGGGGGCATTTAGGTGACATTTCAGTTCTTTAGAGAGTTTCACAAACTAGACACATATATTTATTAGGTTTATTTTCATATAGAAATCTATAATTCTTGGACATAGTTGTACTTCATTGAGTTTACATAAGAAAAAAATTGAGGGGGTGGGCATAATCCTCTGCCCTGGAATTAACTTTTTAAGCTGTGTGTAAGGGAGAAAAGAAGGGGAGGGTAAAGAGAGAGAGAGAGGCAGAGAAAGACAGACACATACACAGACAACAGGGAACAAAAGGGAGGTGAAGAGTCAGAGTTTGTCATTTCCAGAAACTTTAATTTCCTCTAAATCTATTTTTTACTTGCTAGCAGACAAATAATATTGCTTAATACGTATAGCAGTTAGTTGGCTGGTAGCTGAGGTTGCTTTGGTCAACCGATTTCAAAATGCTTCACATGCCAACAAGGGAAGTCTGGTTCCTGTGGCAGCAGCCACGGGTGTCTGTGTGTATGTGCATGTACATGTGTGCTGTGATGACTCAGTGTCTGAGAAGGCACAGATATCATACGTGTCAGGATCTTCTATTACCTTTTAGGAACCAGCCTGGAAGACCTGCCTAAAGCCTTTGAGTCACTTCCCGCCAGCATTTGTCTGTGCCCTAGATTGGAATTGCCCGCCATAGAGATGATGTCACAGGGCTTGGCAGATCTCAACAATGCTTGAGTTTTCTAAGTAGCCACCACCAAACAGTGCTTGCCCCAGCCAAGGCCATGACGGCAGCTCATCCCATTTCCAATGGACCCATGAACTCCATGGTATCAGTGAGGTATGCGCACATTATGGGATCAGAAAACAGGAAGAGAACACTGGGTTTCCAAGAGAAAGCTTCAGACTGGAGATGAGTTTTAAGGGATGAATGATTTGAAAACACAATATAGGAGAAAAGGGATTGTAGGCATCATTGAACCCAAAAAGGCTGCTCTGAGGACCACTATACCAAGAATACATTTTCCCTCTAGGAGACTATAAAAGACCTTATCAGTTTTGCTGTCTATACTAGGCAAAAAATCAGACCTCAGACAAGCCCAACACAACACTTTCCTATTTTATTTACTTTTTTTGAGATAGGGTCTCAAGGACTCCAGGCCAAGGGCTGCCTTGAACTCCTGATATGTACCTCTGCTCCCTGAGTGCTGGGATTGCAAGCACATGCCACTGTGCCTGGCTTAAATGAAATCTAGGGCCTCAGGTATGCTAGACAATTGCTCTTTTATGGAGCTATATCCCTATCACGAAAGCCGAAATTCATGTCAATCCTTACTTGCTTTGGTATCACAGTTATTATTTAAGGACAGTTAATAAGTGGTGCCCATCCTGGGTACCCCTTGTGGTGAGAAACTCTGTTCTGCAGTCTGTCGTACCACATGGTCAGGAGCTGCGGGGGAAGGTTGGGCAGTAGGAGACGGGGTGAGTGAGAGGCTCAGAATCACCTTGGGTAGTCTGAGGTGAACTGAGCTTTAACTCTTTGTTCCCTGGGCCCACTTCTTTCATTCATGCACCATGCTGATCTGTGTACAGGTACTTAGCTGCATGGCTCATCTACAGCAGGAGATGGGTACCATGACACCTGGCTTCCCAGAGTCAGATGGTAGCTCCAAATTAATCTTCAGAAGGAGGCAGGGCACATTAAATCCTGTTGGTTAGGGTCAGAGCTGTATGGCTAACAAACAACCATCAAGGGCTGACGAGATGGCTCTGTGGGCAAAGGAGTTTGCCAGCAAGCTTAATGACCTTAGTTCAATCCCAGGGACCCATCTGGCAGGAGAGAACTGACTCCCCTTAAGCTGTTCTCTGAGATCCATGGTACACTGCCATCACACACTCACAGAAAATAAATATATAAGTGTATTTTTTAAACCAAATTAAGTAAATTTAATTAAGTAAGTTGTTTTTTTTTTTTAAAAAAAAAACAGTAATTAACTAGGAGGAGAGGAAGGGCTGATATTGGGTTGTAAGGTGAATAAATAAATATATTTAAAAAAAGAAAAGAATAGCCAGGTGGTGGTGGCACATGCCTTTAATCCCAGCACTTTGGGGGGCAGAGGCAGGCAGATTTCTGAGTTCAAGGCCAGCCTGGTCTACAACGTGAGTACCAGGAAAATCAGGGCTATACAGAGAAACCCTGTCTCGAAAAACCAAAAATAATAATAATAATAATAATAATAATAATAATAATAATAATAATAAAAATTATTCCCTGTGCAGTTTGAGTGTGAAACGGGTGTGTCTCTTGGCAGTCTGAGCTCACTGAAGCAGAGAAGTAGGCTGATTTCAGACCTTTGTAGGCCTTTGACTCTAGGGCTTTTGGGCTCTCCAACTCAAATCCAACTCTCATATTTTAAGTAGAATTTTCCCTTTTTAAAGACTGAAAACTTTAAAAAAATTTTCAGCTTTTCAAATTATTTGACTATGAGTAACATACTTAATTTAGAATTGTCTGAGAGTTCTTGGCGCTCTCAACACATATTTACAAGTCTCTGCAGAGTGAGAAAGCTCTAACTCACAAACTGTTTTCCAAATGGAATGGAATTGTCTTGAATCCCACATATAATTGATGAGCCTTGCGTGAGGCTCTTTCCTACACATTTGTCTATGTGTTGATTAATTTCTATTCTGCACTTGCGCTTCATACTCTGTGGCTCAAAGTTTTCTTTTGTTTTTATTCAGCTCTCAAAGTTTTGCACAGGCCCTGGGCACTATGCCCAAAATGCTTGATGTGTGAAACAGCCCTGCACATAAAACCCAGAGTGAAGACCAATGAAACTAGGAAAAGGTGCCCATGTGTGAGGTGTCCAGATCACTTTGATTCTTTGCCACCCTTTCCAGACCTGTGCACTCAAAGGCCTCAGCACATTGGCTGAGAATGAAGTATGTACATGTTCAGCATATACCAAGAAACACACAAGGCCCATAGATCCATAGGAACTTTGAAAACCGGGCGTGGGCTCCGACACCTGTTATCCCAGCGCCAGGGAAGATCAGAAACTCAAGGTCATTATCAGCTACTTAGGGAGTTTGAAGCCAGCTGGGGTCACTTGGGACTTTGTCTAAAACAAACAAAACCCAAACCCAAACAAAACTCTGAGAAAGGAGAAAGACAAGAAAGGCAAGAGGGAGGACCATCCCACAATGGTCAGCGCGATGCAGGAGCTTTCTGCCTATGAGTCCGGTTCATTTTCCCGACAGCCCTTTGTGGCAAACGGGCCTATTCCCACTTCACAAGCAGGGTCTGAGAGGACACCTGTAATTTGCTGAGCACACCACGAAGCCACAAAGCTGTGGGTGGAGCCAGACTAACTGAAGCCCTACTCTGTCCACAGGGCTCCTGGTCTTGGTTCACAGAGGGTACATGTGTGATTCCCACTGCATCCTGAGGGCAGCTAATGCTGGCTGCTAATATGGATGGGGGGCGGGAGGGTGGGTGGAGGCTGGAGTTTCCAGAAGAGCAGAAAGGCAAGGCAGAAGGCAGAATTCATGCTGTAATTTTTTTTTTTAAAAAAGTGATTCATTAGGACACAGTGGCGGATGGGATGAAATGTCTGTAACAACATGGGAGAGTTCTGAACTATGGAAAGCCCCCATCACAGTCAGACTGGCACACATCCAAGCTGGCCATTGTCTGTCTTTACTGCTTGTCTAAGTGTAGACCTGGGCCAACTCCTGCTGGACTATGCAAAGAGTTTGAGAAAATGCAGGCTCCCGGGCCTCCTCTCTTAGATGCACAGAAGGAAGGGTTGTGAAGTGGGCCTAGGAACCCACAGCTGACTTAATGTCCCTCCCTCTCCGAGTGACTACTTATTAAATTCTTCAAACTCAGAACAAGTTACCACTCAGTCCTCATTTTCCTTAGACAGCTTTTAAAAACCATAGCTAGAACTACTGGGGACAGTCATAGAGGCCTTCGTTTGTCACTGTTCACAGACAAGAAGTTAGAAGAGAAAATGAGTTAGTTATTTAGCAAGCCGGTAAAACTTCTAAGACAAGAAACAATAACTAACGACAAAACCCACATCTGCTCGCTGGGCCACTGAGATTGGAGTCTAACTTAAGTCATTAGGACTCCTGTCCACTGGGAGTTTGTACACCAAGGGATTTGGTGGCCAAATTCTTTTTCTTTTTCTTCTTTTTCTTTTTTAAAGATGTATTTATTAAATGTAAGTATACTGTTGCTATCTTCAGACACACCAGAAGAGGGCATCAAATCTCATTACAGATGGTTGTGAGCAACCATGTGGTTGCTGGGAATTGAACTCAGGACCTCTGGAAGAGCAGTCAGTGTTCTTAACCACTGAGCCACCTCTCCAGCCCCGGTGGCCAAATTCTTAAAGCAGTTACTAGTGCTCGTGGGGTTACAATCTCGTAAGAAGTGACCATTGCTGCCACCTCCATCAGGAAAGAAGATTTAACAAGGAAGAAAGGAGGGAGAGAGGAGAGGGGGAAGAGAGAGAGAGAGAGTAGGAAATAGTGGAAATCACGAAGGGAAGTGGGAAAGGGAGGGAGGAAGGTGGGTGAACAAGAGGGAGAGGAGGGTGTGGGGAAGTCAGGGAGTAAAAGGAAGGAGAGATGAGGAGAGGACGGGAGAGGAGCAGTGGACAAAGGAGAAGGAAGAAGATCAGTGAGGGAGGGAAAGAGAGAAAAGGAAGAAGGGACCAGAAACAGGAAACCTGAAATCTCAACGGTGCCAAGACTCACTCATGGGGTTTGTGATAGAGGACCCTAGTGCATGGCAGGGAAGGGCTAGGGTCAGCTTTCCTGTCCTTTCCATCTTTAGTCCATACTGGCCCCACTCCGTAACTGGGCAAGCTTCATGTGATGTGTGAATGTCTTACTTGGTCTGCACTGCATAGGGTTGGCAGGGGTTGTTAGAGGCTGGCTCACTCCTGCAGGGCTTGCCTGCCCTTCGCTAAACCCAGAAGGTTCTAAGGTGTGGACGTCACAGAAACAGTATGCGGAGGGACCCAAGCCACCTGAGGGCCTCAGCCCCTGACATCCATAGACACCAGGAGAGAGCCAAGGGGGAAGGACACCATTGGCTATAACACAAGCAAGGGGGGAGGGAGGGGTCTCAAGCATCAGGCTTCCCAGCCGTGGAACCCGAAGAAAAGGGTGAGCCTGAAAAGGAAAACACCTAGCCTTCCTGCCAAGATAAACTAGGATGAGAGTGAGGTCCCTGTACCTTTCAGCCAAGCATTTCCTGTACTGGCCTCCTCTGTCTGCCTCGAACCAGCTCGGACCAGGGAGCGCTATTTTTACATTGCTAAAGCAACCGAGACCAAGGAGGAGAGTTACTTATTTATAGTTACACCTTTCAACTGTTCTTTTCCTCTCTGGGGATGGAGGCCGGGCTTGGCTCTCCCTGGAGAGCTGAAATCACTGGGGCGAGAAGGGCTTTGCAAGGTCACATGCCCTGCGATGGCCTGTAGCCAGGATCCCTGTCCTGGGGAATGAACTTCAGTAGGAAAGCCCGTTAGCACTTCTTAAAGGATTTCTATCAGACAGAACTTGGAACATATGCCCTTGAGATGTGTTTTGTTAAAACACGCATGTGTATAATAGATGATTAGAAAATGAATTCATCCTGGAGGAATACAGAAGTAAATCTTTCTTCCCCTGACCCCTTTAAAATAACCAGAGGTCCCAAGGGCTGGAGAGATGGCTCCGTGGTTAAGAACATATTTTCTTACAGAAGACTGGAGGCTTAGCCACATGGGTGGCTTACAACTGTCCCTAACTCTGGTTCCAGGGGACCCAACTCCCTCTTCTGGCTTCCTTGGGTACCAGGCATGCATGTGGTACACATACATATATACACATATATACATATATGTATATATACACACATATACATATATGTATATACATATATATACACACATATATACATATGTATATATGTGTGTATATATATAGGCAATATACTCATAAACATAAAATAAAAATGATAACTCTTTTAAAAAAGACTTACTTAGAAAAAAAATCATGTAAGCAAATATTATTTAACATAACATACATTTGTAAATCCATCTATATTTTGTGCCTATAGAGTCTCAAGCTCTTTCTGGTACCCAACTTTACCCTTACTCTTGTAATCTGGAGATATTCTCCTATTGTATAAGATTAGTCTATTCTTACTAGCGGGTCTTGAAGGAGCCACTGGAACTTTCCGACAAATGTAAGAGGGAATCCCTTCCTTTTAATGGGCACAAAAACCAACTTTGCAGGCTTGTCCATTACCTGCCAAGTCAGTGTTAGGATTCTCTTCCCACTGCACATACCCACCTGACCTGGTATTGTACTGTTTTCTCACTGCATTGTAAGTGATCTGAGAGCTCTGTTTAGTCTTTAGTTTACCACTGTATCACAAGTATCAAACCACAAAAGATGTTCAATATTGACTGTTTAATGAGTGTGTTTCTGCTCATCTCAAATTTTTCTGGGTTGAGACTCTACCATGTGGTACTTCTAATCATTTGGTCCTCCCTAGTCATTTGATGCTTCCTAGCCATATGGTCCTCCCTAGCTATGTGGTCCTCCCTAGCCATATGGTGCTCCCTAGCCATGCGGTTTGGAGATGGTCTGAGTATTCCCCCCAAGAATCTGTTGTTATTAAAGGCTTGCTCCCCGGGATGGGAGACAATAGCACCTCTGAGAGACTGAATGCTGATGGCAGGTCTGAGGTGGTCAGGAGAGTTTGCCCCAAAAGATGTGATGATAGCTGCCCTTTGCCATAACTGAGCTAATGCCAGAGGCAGGCTCTGGGACTACCAAAACCGAGAGATAAAGAGTTACTCTTTATAAAGGTAGCTGTCTCAAGGATTCAGTAACAGTGATGAAATCTGATGAATAACTCATAGGTTCTTGTATTTTTTTTAACTTGACATTTTTCTAAACAGCCAAGTTCTGTAGTGTTTGCCTTATACTGGGACACTATTACAAAAAAAAAAAAAAAATAGAGCCATTCTAAACCCACTAGTATCTGTGTATTTTGAATAACTCAATCTTTAAGCCCCAAACTCTAAGGAATGAGTAGGTAGATAAGATATATTTTCAACCCTTTGACTTCCTCTACTTTCCTTTGATTCTTTATCCAGCCAGACTACTGATTCATGACTTAGCTCTTGGCCCAGGGAGAAGGATCCATGCTTGAGAAATGACTGGGGCTACACTACTCAAGGAAGAGGTAGATAAGACTACAGGCCATTTACAGACAGGATCCAGGTCTAGCAGACTCATCACCTGACTGATGAGACACGATGGTAGGCTCAAGTCTGATCCAGAATGAAATACCATTTATACTGGCTGTTAGTCAATAGTACATAGGCAGGTGGCAATTCAAGAAAGCTGGAAATTTGATGTAATAATGATGTCTGGGGTAAGCCATTTAGTGTGTTTGTTTTGGGGCAATTTCTAATTATTTGGGGAAGGGCATTGCCTCTATTATTCTAACTACAATGAGTGGTATAAAAGAAAGAACAAAATTCTACTTCATCACTTACCTTTTTGCCTAGATGAGGTCCATTAGTGCCGCCAATGTTCCTCTGAACCGATGGTGGCACTTGATATACATCTTGTTCTGGAGTACCATGGCCAGTGGGCACTTGGTAAATTCCCTGATTCTGGTAGGAGGGCGGCACTTGATAGATGGTATCACGAGATGCTGCCTGGGAATTTGGCACTTGATAGAGTTTCTGTTGGCCAAAGGTCTGATGCATAGGTCCAGGAGGAGGCTGCTCATGACTGGAGGTCTCCTGCACTGGACCAATCAGAAGCTTCACCCGGTTACCGGGGACAATGCCTTGGCGACCATGGAGGGAACACAGCCACCATCCCTCAAGCCCTCCTGTGTTCTGCTCTATGACGGTCAAGATGTCTCCCTTGCGGAAGGCCAGCTCCTCAGCACACTCAGGGACATTGTCATATAAGGCTCTTGCCATAAGATTCTGGGAAGGAGAGAAGAGAGGAGACAGTGTTAGAGTGTCAGGTCTGTCTCTTTAGCAATTGCACAGCCCACGCTTTTAGGGACAGGCACAGTTCCTGGAAAAAGAGAAGAAATATGAACAATAGCCCATAAGAAGGAACGCAGATGGTTCAGACAAAAGACAGACAAAGCCACACTGTGTCTTCCACCAGTGATGTACGTCAGATGGACTCCTCAGAAAAGCTCAAAACTCCCAAGAGATTTCCCTCCAGTGGTGGGGGCTTTGCCAAGGAGCTGGGCAAACACTGCGAACGAGTTAGGAAGGGGTCACTGGGCAAAGCATTTCTCTAACTTTTCAAAGTCAGCTGGACAGGAAGAACGTTCCAAGCTGTTCATGCATCACGGTGAACTGCCCTCAATGCTAAAAAATAAGTAAATAAACAAAGAAAAGAAAAAAAAAAAGCTGTTCATGCACAACAATGCTTTTTATATATTCTAGACCAAAAAAAAAAAAAAAAAAAAGTCAAAGAAAATTCTAAATGACACATACTACAAACAGAAATTTTATTCAGCATTGCAATGTAAATAGAAGTACTCATAATTGTGCCTTGGCAGAGCTTACCATATCTTTTATGATTAAGGAGGCCTTGGATGCAGAAGGAATCTACATGAGAAAGCATAGGGATATACTCGGGTAATCAAGCAGGGACACAGTGTAATAGTAGCCTGTCTCGCCAGATCCAGCAGTGGAGAGGTACCAGGAATGCATTCATCATAGGCTGGGTCTCTCTTATACCTCTCTGGGGGCCCTCCCTTGCCCGGCCATGTAGTCACCTACTTAAATCTCCCCATTCACATCTGAAAGGCTGTGCCTTCCTTTCACAGGCTCAGAACACTCTCTGTCTTTGTATGAAGAAGGCCCCGTCTGGTACATTCAGTCCTCAGCAGACAGCTAAAGCAGGCATAGAGCAGAGAGTGGGCAGGCTGTCTGTGCTGACATTCCTGGAAGGTTTTCAAAGGCTCTGAAGATTCCCAGCACACTGGCAGCCAGTCCTCCATGCCTGCCCCTTCGCAGAGTGCAGACAAGAAGGGGACCATAGGGAACCTATCGCAAGCCTCGGAAAAACTAAATGTGACCCCTCTCATATGTCATTTGAGCGTATGGGTGCACTTAGTGTCACTGTGGTGAGGAATCATTTGTGGAGAGCAAAGGACTGCCGCTTGGCCAGAGCATGCTTGTGACTTTATTTCACACCATCACATATTTGTGGACTTGGGGGCTGCTTTTCTTTGGACCCTTGCCCCTGCTTTCCTCTCCAGAAATGTGGACTTCATCTCCCAGTCTCATGCTTTTCATTTCTTTAAGACGGACATGTATTAATCATCTCACCCCTGGACTCTGCCTGAAACCACAGGCCTCGAAGTGTGTGCCTCACTCTTCTGTGGAAGGGCTGTGTTTGGGAGGAGGGATCTGCTTCTGGTCAGGAGGCTGGAGGAAGTCCAGTTCCACTGCTTTTTGTTTTTTGAAGTGATGTAAAATTTATTTTATTTTTATTACGTTTTAAATTATTTTTAATTTTTTTCATACAATATATTTTGGTCATTTTTTTTTTTTTGCCCTCCTCCAAGTTTTCTTAAATCCCTCTCCTATCACACTACCCAATTAACTTCTCTCTCTCTCTCTGGAACAAGAAAACTATGGTATATGTTTTCATTGTGTCTCGGTCAACTACTCCCAAGTCTTCTTTTTCTTTAAACATATATATTTTAAAAACATGTACTTTAAACACATATATGTACACACACACACACACACACACACACACGCACACACACACACACACACACATATTCTCTCTCTCTCTCTCTCTCTCTCTCTCTCTCTCTCTCTCTCTCTCTCTCTCTCTCTTACCCAGGCAGGCTGGACATAAGAAATCCTCCTGCCTCAGCCTCCTAAGTGCTGGGACTACAGGTACCTACCTCTGCAGATAGCCGACCATCTTTTATGGTGAATACTTAATTTAAGGAAGAGAGATTAGAGCTACAGATATCCATCCCCCAGGGAATTTAGGATAGAGCTGAAATCACTGGGAGATACGATCTGTCTGAGATCAGCTAGAAAGGAATTTGGAGCTTTTGTTTCAGGTGAAGGTTTTACTTAGCAGCTGTATCCTAGGAAGCACTGGGTTCCTTCTGATGCTGAAAACCTAACCTAACATATACAATGAAAAAGTCAGGCCACGCGCTTGCTTAGTTTTTAGAGTCATTAAAGAATGTGCCAGGATACTAAGATCTCTGTTTCTCCCTACCCTTTGGGTGTTCTATCACTGTAAAAAGGAGTCATAGGTTTAAAGAGGACAGGACTCTGGTCCTGTGTACCAAATGATCTCAGGGAAGGGGCTCCACAGGATTCTGATTTCAAAGCTCAGAGGGAGCAGCTGATGCTGGTATGGGCCCATTCAAGAACTGGGAACGGTTGCAAAGGAAGCCCCTAGACGGAATCAGAAGGGATTGAGTTGGGGGCAGCCCTGTGAGAGCAGAAGATGGATAGCTGTGCAGACAAACTGGCTTCAAAGAAAAGAAAGAGGAACAAGAGAAGACAGCAGACAGCAAAGGGCTGCAGCTCAATCAACCGCAATCAGCTGGAGGCTTTCGCCATTGGGCCTCTTCCAGGTCCTGGAACACCATGAGGTACTGAGTGGAGTGTTACACCACGCTTGATTAGATGCAGATACAAATCCCTGAGTGAGTCTGCTAGATATGCTTTGTCTTCTGTCCCAGTGACCTTCCCACCTCCTGGTAAGCAGCAGGCTCATGCCTGCACATGAACCTGAGGGAAGTTCCTAGGATAACCCTGAGTCCCCTAAACCATGCAAAAGTGGGCACATGTGGTGATTTCTCCTACTCCCTTGCCCACAACATCTCTTCACTCTTTTCACAGCAGACAGAGAATGGGATTTAGAACGAACTTGGCCCAGCTGTTGGTGGGCAAGGACCCCTCACTGCCCCACCCCCACCCCCGGGGCCAGGCTGACATCCATTCATACCCTGGTAGATATCAGCCTTGACTAAATAAGGTGGAGTTCTTTAACCTCCATGGGATCTAAAGACAGCTGATGTGTATAGTTAGTCACTCTCCTTAACAGCCTCGGTAGAAAGCCTGTGAGCTTGTGAACCTATAGCTCTGCTTTGAAGGTGAGGACACAGATCTGGTGAGGTCAAGTCATTGTTTCCCCAAGGGCCACACTTGGGGAAAAGGGTATCAGAGCTGGAGGCAGAACTCCAGTTTACTGGATTGACACCCCCCCCCCCCCACTCTTCAGGATGCTAGCTTAGCTTTCCCATCAGTGCCCTGGCTGGGCTCCATTCCAGCATACCAGAAGGTTCTGAGGGTAACCTTACTTTCACTCCACTTTATGGAAATAAATGCACTCTTTGGGGTTTGCAGTCCCAAATGTGTTCCTAGGGCTCTCCCCTTGGACATCCTACCCTTCTCATCCCTAGGGTAAGAACAAGGTTGAGGCTCGATACAAGTGTGAGTTTGTCACAAGAATAAAATAAGTGAATTCAAGTAACTATATATGGATTGCCGGACACTTAGCAAGCCATTGTGGGCTTTTATTTTATTGGCTGGGCAACCCTTGACCTCGAGTTTCTTCCCTCCCTCCCTTTTCTTGGTTTTCAATCAAGAAATAATCTTAGGGCTAGAGGACTTGCTCAGTGGTTAAGAACCCTTGTTCCTCTTCCAGAAGACCTGGGTTCGATTCCCAGCTCCCAAACGGCAGCTCACACCCATCTGTCACTCCAGGGGATCCAATGCCCTCATTTGGCTTCTGACGACACTAGGCATGAAGGCAGTGCACAGATATATGTGCAGACAAAACTCCGATTACACACGGAAAAATCAAAGTAAATATGGAACGCCTCGGAGAAGAGGCGTGGCTTCTGTGTGTTTACTTGGCAAAAGGGCAATGGTCCAATAAAAAAGATAAAAACGAGAAGGTAGGGCTCTATCTCCAAAGGACACTAACTCATGAGAAGGCCAATCAAGAGTTAATTTCTGCTGCAAAACTGTGTGTGTGTGTGTGTGTGTGTGTGTGTATGTGTGTGTGTGCTGGGGGAGGAGGGCTTGAAGGTGGTGGGGGTAGGGAGTTGGGAGGTAGTCTCTTCTTTATAGAAAAGCTGTGATTCCTTGAGGCCCCAAAGTCTGAGGCTCTTATCTGAATATCTAAGAAAACACTGGAGAGGGAAGACACTAGAAGTTGTCTATTCAAGATCTACTCTTTCTCAACCCCCAGCCCCTTGGATATTTATCTCTAGGGGAGGGAAAAAGCCAACCCAGAAACAAATCGAGGAGAGATAAGAGAGCTGGGTAATTCTACACCCAGCTGGATGCCAAGCTGCCAGAGATTGGCAGTCACAAAGGCAGAGTCTGGTTGGGGTAGGGCGCAGAACTTGAAAGCCAGAAGGATCTTCAAGAAGTTAAGAGTCCAACTCTTCCACTTGACAACTAAGAAAAGGGAGGTTCAAAAAGTTAATGACTTGCAAAGTCACTTGGCAAGAAGACCTTAGGACTTGGAGGGTAGGAATGGGGGCAGCTAGGCCTCCTGTTTCCAGGCTCCTGGGAGGAGGGACACTATTCTAAGGCCACACTTGTGCCCCTCGTTTCCGCTAACAGACCATTGAGATAGTAGACCCTAAGAAATTGGAATTTCCCCAGTAATCTCATGCTGGGGGAAAGGAAAGGCTAACCCCTGGTGCCGGTCAGAGGAGGAACTTGTCTCCTGGGTAGAGATATCACAGTTACCAAGTTGTCAGACCGACTTGCAGGTGAGATTGGGGACAGACCAAGATGGCGCAGTTGATAGACGGGGACCCCAGCAGGGCAGGCTCTGTTGACATTTCAGTCCCATGCCAGAGCCCTAGAAGAGAGGCCGGGGGCTTACTGAACCTTTTTATTTTTCTTTTCTCCAATGTGGCCACTTGAATAAATCTCCTCTCTCCAAGTTTCACTAACTCTGCCTGACTCCGTTTTCTATTTTCAAACTGTGAGCCCAGTGTCTGAAATAAAACTCACACCCATTCTCTATTAAGTTGAAGGGACTTTTGACCTCTCTATCTCTAGTTCTCGGCAGGGAGAGTGGAATTGTTTTTCTTGAGAATTGAGCAATTACTTAGCCCTTGAATTAGTAGAGGAAAGACAGGTGGCCAACCCTGGCTTCTTCAGGCTGCCTGGGCTCAGGGCTTCTGCCCTAAACACTCTAGTAATAGTGACTTTAATGGAGATTGGATATCAGCATTTATAAATCCCGTCTGAAGGGACCTTGTTTGTCATTCCCACCTCAAGTTTTCCAGAAATCCACTTGATTTGGCGTCCATGCTTTCAAGCCCCTGCCTCCTGGTTCTTCCTCTTCTCTAGACCACTCAATCTCTTTCTCCATCAATAGATCATTTCCCCCTCACCTCTTCAGCAGTCATGGTTACAGGGGACCTCTCTTCTGCAGCTTGTCCTCTCCCCTCTCCCATTTGCTCTCTAAGTGAAATGCCACCCAGGTAATGACATGAATGCGGGCACTGACCGAATCTGTAGTGCAGAATAGACACTTTGGTACTCGAGTTCTTTGCCATGTCTCTGACTAATGGGGCATCTTGATCTCAAACCCTCCAAATGAGAGAGCCTTTCTTGTTCTTTTACCTCTCTTGCTCAGCACAATACACAGTTAGAGAGCCTGAGGTTTGTATACTCTCCACAACCTGGCTGGAATTGTCACGACCCCACATCTTGCCTCCCTGTCTCCCAGGTGTGGGGTTTAGCACTAACTGGCTCTCTGTTTATTTCGTATTCCTGGAATGGCATTTCCCAACCCATTAGGCCTCTTCCCTGCTTAGAACCCACTTTCCTTAGAAACAGAATAACCATCTTTATAAAATCCATCTGATCACTTCCCACCTGGTTGTCCATCATGCTGCGTCTTTTGTGACAGTGGCATGTAGTCCATGTGTGCACATGTAAGTGGAGGTCAGAGGATAATTTTCAGGAGTTGGTTCTCCCATGTGGGTCACAGGGGTCAAACATGGGTTGGTAGGCTTGGGGACAAACACCTTTACCTGCTGAGCCATCTCTCCAGTTTGACGTTTCCTTACAGCAGGGTTTGCATTACCTCATCCCAGGCTGGGAACTTTTAAGTTCAGAGATGCTCTGCCTGACTCCTTTTCCATTTCTATAATGTGAGCCCAGTGTTGGAAACAACATGCATACTCATAATCTGGTAAATTGAGGTGGGTTCTGGCTTCTGTATCGACGGCTCTCAGCGTGGAGAGTAGAACTGTTTTTCTTGAGAACTTAGCAAGGCGTTTAGTTAAGATATCATTCAGGTGGAGGCGCAGAGAGAAGAATATCCGTGTGTCCCAGTCACTCAGTCCTGACAGCCTGGGAATAAGGGAGATGGCTGGCAGGAGAGTGCCAGCCCCTCCCTATTTAAACAGGACAATGACGCAGATGGGGGAGCCACCCACCCCACCAGACTTGTGTGTTCGCAACTACTGAGCAAACAGGAAGGCCAAGAGGAACTGACCATGCCAGCGACATGGAATACAATGGTCTCTTTAAACAGCCTCCCTCACTCTGAGTCTGCTAGGTGACAAGAGTGGCATTCACATACTTCACCAGAAAGTTTGCTTCTTGCTGTTTTGGGTTGTCAAGCTATGACCCAGGAGTGGGGAATTAAGAAAGCAAAACAAACCTGGCTGCATAGGACAGCCACGGTCACATGACAACTTATGCCCTGTTCCCTCCCCCACCCTACTTTCCCTCACTGCTATCAAAATGTCAAGAAAGCTTATTCTGCTGCCAGGGAAATTATCTGCTTCTCCCAATATAGAGAGGTGTGACGTGGAATTTCCATGACCATTCATGCTGCTCTTTAAGAGAAATGAGACACAATGGCTGGCGTGTCACTCACTGTGACCGATAGCATCATCAATGGCTTGGCTTCCTCTTATTATTTTTACTTCATTCTATATTTATGCAGGAGAACCTGCCAAAGCCCCAGGGCTGCCTCATTCTTGATGACAAGACTTTCCTGTGCCCAATCCCCCACGTGTTAGCCCAGGTCTCTGGTTGACTCGAGCACACACGCATGCACGCATGCACGTATGCATGCATGCACGAACAGGCACTCAGAGACCAGATCCTGAGAAACAGACCCACTAGAGGAAATGGCCATCATCAAGGAAACCAATGCTTAAAGGAAGCTGCTGAGAGATGATGAACGTGGCCAAGGTCAGACTTGGGGCACACTTGGCGAAGAGAAAAAAGGGCTCTTGTGCCTTTGTTTCTGCTGACAAAAATCAGCTGTGGTCAGAGAATAGTCCTACCATTTTGTTTACATTTCCCCTCCTGCCTCTCATAGGCACGTTTGGGGTGTGTGTGTGTGTGTGTGTGTGTGTGTGTGTGTGTGAAGGATACTCAGTCTTGCCTAAGGAAAACAGCCACGGTCTGAGAGCACGGATGCTTACAAGTCTCAAGAATTTGATTCTTTCTTTCTTTTTTTTTTAGATTTATTTATTATTATATGTAAGTACACTGTAGCTGTCTTCAGACACACCAGAAAAGGGGGTCAGATCTCATTATAGATGGTTGTGAGCCACCATGTTGTTGCTGAGATTTGAACTCGGGACTTTTGGAAGAGCAGTCAGTGCTCTTAACCACTGCGCCATCTCTCCAGCCCCTAAGAGTTTGATTCTTGAAAGCATGGCTCACACTTCTGTTCTTCCATGCGAAGATATGGAATATTAATTTTTTATTTGAAAACTTTTATTTGAAAACTATTTTTATTTGATATTATTAAGTAGCAGACATGATATCTTTGGGTGCAAGAGTTAGAAGACACAGTATCTTGTGATGTAGATGCTTTCCAAGTAATCACTGCTCACTGCTTTCTGCTCACCTCCACTAGATGACTGGGAATAGCCCACAGAAAGGCAGTACCAGGCTCCTATGCCTTGGACTGATCCTCACGCTCCTACCCACTGGGGAGGCTTCTTCAACACTTCCCTCTGAAGAATACTCTTAGCCAGTAGACCACGTGTCTACAGATGGTTTTTATTTTCTAGAAAGTGCTTTTATTAAACAGGAAAGCTTCTGCAAATAACTTATACCCTTCGTGAATCTTCACGGCATTCACTTTGCTGCCAGGGTTGTGACCCGGACTGATAATCAGAGTCTGTTTTATGCATTTCCTACTGAGAAATGCTTTAATATATATGATATTAAATACTAGGTTCCAACAGGTGTTCTTTGACAAGGCAGGGGACAACATTCATACTCCGTGTGTGTGTGTGTGTGTGTGTGTGTGTGTGTGTGTGTGTGTGTGCACACGTGTCCCACAAAGCTCCCAAGCCTATGAATCTATACACTGGCCTATGCTTGTTTGATGAGTGACCGGCAACCCAGTGTTCTTTTGATAATTTATAAGCCAAAATGATGGGTCTCCTTGAAGGAGGTGAGGGTATCTAAGACTTTAATGTTCAATATATGGATCCCAGAAAGAAATTTCAGGCTCATTTGGTTTGTGCCACGTGATCTAGACAGCCGATCTAGGATCCTGGAGTGCTTCGCAGAATGTTGGCTCCACTTCTTCCCTGTATCACTATGGCTATCATAAATTCGCATATGATATGGGACTAATGGAGGCCCGAAAACAGCTCGGGGTAAAAGCACCTGCCAAGCAAGACAGACAGACAACCAAAGCTCCATCCTTAGAAGTTGTTGTGGAAGCAGAGAGTCAACTCCGGAAAGTTCTCCTCTGACCTCCACAAACATGCTCTTCACAGGCACACACACTAAAGAAAACCAGAATACAGATGATTAATAAACGACATCAAGGACAGAACAGTCTTATGATGAGACCTGTTTTCAGAGCAAGCCTAGAACAGAGCAGAAATCTTTTCTTTGTATGAGAAACATCAGAGATGGGTAGATAGGTAGACATGGTAGTATATGGGTGACTTCAGAACATCCCAATTCATGACAGAAGACAACGTTCAAGAAAGGACTTAGTTGTGTTTTATATATATATATATATATATATATGGACAATAATATTGCTACCTCTATGTCTACCATCTGACATCATATCATAGCTATCTACCATAGGTTCCTCTACACATTTTTAACTTTGTCATCCATAGTTTGACCAGAACTGACTACAGTGCGTGTCTTTGTTTTACAGCCAGAAGGTCATAGATTAGATTAACAGCAGAGCAAGAGACCACAGGCTACCATCTCCCTTTAAAGATCTCCCTACACCAGGATGCCCCTCCTGAGATTGCTCCCTTTAAGAATTTAGAAATGCTACTGTTAAGCCTTGGGATTCATAAGTATTCGTCCCAAGTTGCCTGGTTTCAATGATTTCTAATATAGTGTAATGGCAAAGGATCAAAAACCATGGGGGCAAGCATAAACGTTTTTTAGAGTTCTGTCCCTAGACAAATCTGACAGGCGCCATATAATGGTGAAGCCTTGACACCCACTCACCCCAAGATAGGTTTTATTAACAATAAAACAACCTTTTGGATCTCAGCCAGCATTACAATGCTGGCACCGGATTACAATATCTGACAGCCTGTCTAGACAAATCCGCTAACATTCAGGTACTAAGAGAAGAGAAATAAGAATTTAAACAGGAGCAGGAGATTCCAATCCACTCAGTTACAGTGTATTTCCAAAAATGACACCACGTCTCAAGAACCAAAATGCACAAGCTGTTTCAGCTACAAAGTGTTTGAAAGTATGAAAAGATCCCCTTATTTTTTATATTCTCATGTTTTAACCTTCCTATACCAAAGTATGAATCTAAGGTTACACTTAAAAACATTAATTCAAATACACTACTACTACCACCACCACCACCACCGTCACTAGCTTTGTCAGAGGCCATTTGGTGAAACTGGGATTTCACCCTTTGCAGGGACTCTTTCAGAAGTTACTTGAAAAGGGGGGGGGGGGAAGATAGCTCAGCTTGTATATTGTTCACCTCGAAAGCATGAGGACCCGAGTTCAAACCTTAGAATGCATGTGAAGAAATGCTGGGCATGGCTTACTTGTAACCCCAATAATGAAGAACTAAAGACAGGTAGACCCTTGGAGCTTGCTGGCCAATCAGTCTACCCTGACTGGTGAACTCTAGGCTATGACAGACTCCGATTTTAAAAAGCAAGGTTGATGATGCCTGAAGGAACAGGAACCCCTGATGTTGGACTCTAACCTCCTCCACAACCACACCCATGCCAACATGAAACCCTTCCCCCAGAGTCACTTGATCTGGGTTTATCTGGCTTTGCTGTTATTATCCACTTATCCTGTGAGCTCTTCAAAGAGTTTTAAAACGTAGATCCACACCCATGGCTAAGAGGCATATACACTTGTACGCCGTCAGCATTGCCACTGGGCAGCAGTCAGAAAGATTTTCAAAGCTTTAGCACCTCTCAGTTCCTTTCTGAGAACAAACAGCTTGCTTTAGTGCTAAAGTCTAGACACATACTCCAACACTCCGGAGACACTCAGGGATGGATCCAGACTTGGGGCAAGAGGTTGTCATGGAGATATCTGGCTTGGAGGCTTCACACTTGGCCTAAGGGAGATCTTACGCTTCTATGATTTTGTGGTATTCCCATGCTAATCCTATAGGAGGAAGCTAGTTTGGGGTTATGATCTGTTACATTAAATTCAGTCCCAGTCATGATTAAATTATGGTAAACACTTTCTGGAGGGGAGTTCTGTGCTTCAGGCAGGAGAGATAGAATAGTAGCTTAGAGTAGAAGATATCTTGCCCAGCCAGTGGACTTTCAATGTTCAAAGATAGACTTTGGTTGTAACAGTGTGTGTATACATGGCTATTACTGGAGTCTAGATCTGGGATGCTGCTGGGTGCACAGACTAGCCCTCTGCTGGCTAGGTAAACGGCCATTAAACTCCATTAGGAAAGTCCGGGCTCCATCCTTACACTTAGGACTAATGGCAGATGCCTCTGTTTCCCCACCTGCAAAGAGAGAATAATACACAAGTTCTTCTTGGAAGAATTACCAGAGCTCATGAAATTACGTATGGAAAATGCTCTGATTCCTTCAGGAGAAAGAGGCTCTCTGAGGTGCGAGCAGCTGCCGGTGCACCGCGCTGAGCTCAGAGAATCGTGTCTCAACCACATTCCTCCTCCCTGCGGAAGAAAAACTCCGCACTTAATGACTACACACCAGAAATGATCTCATCCTGATTATACCTGCCGCACCAAAAGCAGGCACGGTTCAGAGAAGGGAATTCTTCCCCTTCAGCCATGAGCTACCTCATTGCATCTGTAATTAAGATCTTAATAAGAAGGGTGGGAGGGAGGGAGGGAGGCTAGAGATGCTTCAGGCTATGAGGCAAGGAGCTACCTGACCAGGTTTAAAGCAAGAACAATTGAAACTCAATCCTCCACTCAGGTGTGCCAAACAAGCCCACACTTCAAAATGAGCCTGCTTTCATTTCCAAAGATGTCTATGCCTGCACGACGATATAGAGGAGGACCTTCTTATTTATGACTGGAGGTTACTCTGTGAAGAACTCAGTCAAATCCCATTTTTAAAAAACTGCTCCCATATATGTCCCTGTAGAATGTTGACATAAGGGGAACGGGATAGGGCCTTGATCAGTTCATTGATCTCTGGGGCAGCTCATGTTGACCATCTGGAGAGTGGCCATGTGTTTCTGAACTTTCCATGACAGTCATCAGTCTCAAATATCCTTCCCATTTTTCAGACCATATGTCCCGTTCTTTGGTTTGTGAAATGTGGCTACATCTTTGGAGTATATATACTATATATATATAGTATTATAATGTCCTTTGTTTTGGGATATATATATATATATATACATATCCATATATATACATATATATGGATACACATATATGTGTCCATATATATGTATATATATATATATATATATAAAACAAAGGATAGTCTTGAAAATATATTTATTGCTAACAATAACAACATGACCTTTAATAAGGGCACAGGATATATGGTTCTGGGGCCTCTGTGCCTCTGGGATACTGTCTAGAAATCTACCTCATAGTGAATGGGATCAGGAGGGAGAAGCTCTTCTTGGTCTTCTTGTTGTTTCTATCTCTGTGTCCCATTCACATATCGAGTTGAGCTTGATGTGGACTGAGCCCAAGAATCATATCTGAAAACTGAAGTTGTGGCCCAAGGAGCTGAGGCCCCTGGACTGTGCTGTTTGTGCTGCTTGTGTCAGTCCCTGGGGCACTTTCCTGTCAGGCTCTAAGCAGTGTTACAAGTGACCAGGAACAGAAACAGCAGTATTGATGAGCGGATGACCAACGCTAAAGATAATGATCTTCACGGGGGCCGAGTATGCACGCATCTGTATAGCTGCCCATTCCAGTGTGATGGCTTTGCATGTTACTGCTAATTCTAGGAGGTGGTGGTCCTTGGCAGGCAAAGAAGCCCAGGTCCATCTTTATTCGTAAGGAGCCATTAGGGCTGAGAAAGCCTAAATGAGTTTCAGCGGAAGGGCCTATGAGGTACTAAGCTAAATTAAGCACAACAGACCAACAGCTACTACCAATGTGCTTACTGTTAAAATCCAGAAGCCACAGGAGGACTTCTGTCTGAGGATAAGAGGAGGGCAGGTATGAAGGACATGCCACACTGTGGAAAGGCATGGTATCTCAACAGAAGAGGAGGAGACATGGCTTCAGTTTGAGCGGTTCACGGGTTTTGATTACTGCAACTTTCCACTGAGCTTCACAGATGAACCCTGTCCTTCCACTGTTCCCCATAAGAATAAATAAAGAATTAAAACTGATTCGAAAGGAGCCATCAAGCATTTCTGTGGTTGGCAGAGCTTGCACTTTTACACATCCTTGGTTGTTCCATCCTTATGTCTGGTGAGCACAAATGAACATCAGCATTTCACACAAGAAAATTCTTTTTTTGTTTGTTTGAAACATCTTATACCTATTATTACCTTGACATGTTAGAAATATCAGGAGACATCCAAATTTCCAACACCAAGATCTACCGAGAAACATGGAATCTTCCAACTTACTGGCCACTGCCTTGAAGCACATATAGAATTTAGCAGATATGGTAAAGCCCAGGCCTCTAAGGAAAACATTCCAGTGGCAATTTTTGTGTGTATGCATGTAGCTGTTCATGTATGTTTGTACCAATGTGCGCCAGTTAGGTATTGAGGCAGGGTCTCTCACTGAACCCAGAGCTCACATATTTATTTAGCTGGCTGGCCACCAAAGCTTCAGGGATCCTCTTGTGCCTGTCTCTGTAGCATAGGGTTTGTAGGCAGTGTACATGGGTGCTTGGGTTCGGACTCAGATCTTTCCGCTTGTGCAGCAAGCACTTTACTGACCAAGCCATCTCCTCAGCCCATCTGACAATTTTAGCATCTTCAGGATCAGCTGCCCCAAGGCCCAACTCAGCCATGACAAACTACTATCACACACCATCAGTAACCATACTTTTTGGAGTACCAATTGCATGGCCACTAGATTATATGCCAACCCTCAAGTTACCCAGATCACATTGTCTATTAAAAGCACCCTCTAAAAATATTTGGCCTTTCCAGCTCAGAGTAGAAAAGGTCTCCAATAAGACCACTCATCATACAATGGAAATCCTTCAGGAAGAGTCCTGGCAGCAGCCTGTCGCTTCGCTGGCACGCAGAACCCTCATTAGCCGGTAAGAACTACCACAGGGAGATGCCTGGAATGTTCAAAGTAAACAAGATGGAAGGACTGTTGTTGACGGAGTCTAAACAGGACTTTGGGGATTTTTGTCGTCTTTCCATGCCCATGCTCTTTGTAATCTTCTGTTGCCTGGGAAACTAGCAGCTCTGGCATTTTAAGTTGGAAATATTGTATTTGTTCTCAAGGGCCCTGTTGCCTTTGTCTTGGCAGAGAGGCATGGTAATTAAGTCTATACATTTCTGAGGATAGTGCCACGGTCCTAGGGGTTAGCATTCCAAATCAATTTGTCCACTGCCTTCTAACCCTAAAATAATCTAAAAATAGGTACTTATATCTATGTCACTGGGTCTGCAGCAAAGTAAGAAAGAGCTGCTTGTGAACTTCCCACATAACCCCCAACCCATGTTCCATGGATTGCACCAATTTAAATAAATGGTCTTTTCTTTTCCTTGCTAGCCTTTTGGTAAGGGTAAATAGTCTCCCCACGTCAGTGTGGTGTGTGTGTGTATGTTGTGTGTGTGTGTGTGTGTGTGTGTGTGTGTACACACACGTGCATGAGTGGTGTAAATGTGTGAAGTATGGTTGAAAGAAGGGATTGGGTGTCCTGCTCTGTCACTTTCTGCCTCATTCCCTGAGGAAGGGTCTCTCATCGAACTTAAGGCTCACCATTTTAAAAGCTGGTCTACTTAGCAGCAAGCACAAGCAATCTCTTGTAGCCATACCCCCTTCCCCCGTAGCACTGGGGTTATAGGTGTGAGCAGCAGCAGGGCTTTTCCTATAGTGCTGGGGATCTGAACTCAGGTCCTCAGGCTTGCAAAGAGGGTGCTTCTATCCACTGAGCCATCTCCCCTACCACGAGGAAACTGTTGTAGAGGATGTTTCCTTTTAAAACTTTTACTGTATAATGTTAATATATCTGTGTACCTGGATATCTATTTAGGTATGCAGATTTCTCCATAGCCCATGGCCCTGATTGTACCTCAGTTGTAACAACTACTATGCTATCCCATCAGTATTCATGGACTTTTGTCTGCTTGACTATCTGTCCACCTATTTGTCTGTCTGTCTGTCTGTCTGTCTATCTATCTATCATTATATATCATGCAATACATAGCTGTCAGTTATCAAATGCCCATATATGCTAGGAACCGATGACTTTCATTTACTATGTTCTTGTGGCTATCTAATAAGATAATGCTCTAAAATAGTAACCAAAAATTATATTGTCAGAAAGAAGAAAAAGTGGGATTTGAAATAAACATACTTTTTCTAATGTGCTGCGGACCAGTGGAACCCTTGCAAAAAGCTGTTGGCACAGATGTTTTCTGTAACTCAGCACTGAATATATTTGCTGAGTACCCACTAGGAGAAAGACCCTGTAATTCCAGGAATTTCGAGGTTTGTCAACAACAGTGAGGAAAGCGAGCGTATGATGCTGGCAAGTGGGGGTTGCGTGTTGTAGGCACGCTGTTGGTTCCTTCTGCCTGAGAGCCCATTCCCACCATGAGCACCGTTACCTGTGGTAAACTCTGTAATGTTCAACCTGCTTAATTTAGTAACTGGGATTTGGATATAATGTTGTCATGAAATCAACCCCAACCTTTCAATATCTACTGAATACACACTCAGAGCTGAGACTAGCTAGGATTCTTTGTCTACTCCCTCTGTGCTAGGATCCAAGATAAGAACTTTACATATTAGCCCAGACTTTAGAATAATGGTATAAAGCAGTTAATTTTGTCTCAAATTTGCAGGTAAACCTGAGGCTCTGGGAGTTTAATTTGCCTAAGATCACAGGACCTTAAATCACAAGAAATGGAAATGTCTCCCTCCACACTCCATCTTGTTTCTATTACAAGAATATATAAAGCCAAGTTCCTGCCTGTTCAAGGCTGATGGAGCCTACATTACACTTTCAACAAGGGCTTGTCTGCTGATCTGCCCCTACATATCAGTAGAGGATGGGCCTCTTGTATTCAATGTGGCTTCCGTAAAACTGGCTCCATTGCAGGTATCATTTAGATAGTGGTTTGATTGAAAGGGGTTAATAAGTAAGGTAGTGATAACAGAGTAAGGCAGGGGTGAAAAATGTAAGGTCTGTTTCAGGGATTAGAGGAGACAAGGGTTTAGGCTTTGACTACTTTATGGAGTGGATAGATACAGAAACTTTATGAGTGGGACATAGTAGTTACTCAAGTCATGCAGGCTTGAAATCATGCAGGCCATGAAAGGAGTAGGAACCCCCACAGACGAGTGCAAGGAGCAACCAAGGCAAGGGGTAGAGGGTGTGTGCACTAGGGTGTCATGTCCATGTGGGTAGCAGGGTGCCAGTGAGCCACGCAGGCATCTGGTATTAAAGACACAGAGGAGTGCTCGTTGGAAAAGGTAAGATGCGGTACTGGTGTCAAGACAGGATTTTGTCTGGCTTCGTTTTATTTTGTCTGAGACTGGGGCTGAGGAAGAGGGCACGGGAAGGCACTTGCAAGGTTCTGGGCACAGAGACAATGTGTGGTCCAAGAAGAAGGGGTTGCCAAGGGCTTCGGCATGTGCTTGTTGTGCAGCATGCTAAAGTTGCTATTATCAAGACACCTGCATTTTGACAAAACCTCATCTCTGGACATGGAAGTCCTTTAGCTCTGAACTGGGTCTCCTAAGTGAATATAAAACCATAAATAAACATGAAGCCATGTTTTTCGAAACACCTTCTGTCTGCTTTTAAATTCACAGACAACACACAGCATTTTGAATGTGGGGGTGGAAGGGGTCCTAAGTTTCTATTGAACACAACAAACTTGCAAAAAAAATTTTCTTTAAAGTTTAAACATCAAAGCAAAAATGGGGGTATAAATCAAAGGCTTGCTATAACTTCTCCTTTAAGACAGCTTTGGAAAATAAAAATCTTTCCTAAGTTCCTCCCCAGAAGCTTCTGGCTGTACGTTTCTTTTTTTTTTTTTTTTTTTTTTTTTTTTTGGTTTCTTTTTTTTTTTTTTTTTTTAAGATTTATTTATTACTATACATAAGTACACTGTAGCTGTCTTCAGATGCACCAGAAGAGGGCATCAGATCTCATTATGGATGGTTTTGAGCCATCATGTGGTTGCTGGGATTTGAACTCACGACCTTCAGAGGAGCAGTCAGTGCTCTTACCCGCTGAGCCATTTCACCAGCCCTGGCTGTACGTTTCTTTTCCTTGACTTCCTTTGCTCCCACTCAACTGCACTACAAGAACCAGGGTTCCAGACCGTAGAGTTTTTAAAATAAAAACTGTATTAAAAACTCTGCTATACTCTGTTTTTAAAGTCAAACCATTGAAGAGTGATTTTTCTTTCTTTATATTGATTAGAATATACACGAGACCTTGACTGCAGACACTTAAGGGTTCTGAAACTTGGCAAAGATACACAAGTGCCTCAGCCGCAAGAACTCAGTCACAGGCTGCACTTGCTGAACACCTTCCAGGCCTGGGCACGAAGTAGATTGGGCCTCATTCCAGGCCCACATTCTGTGGGCAGGGCCTTCAGGGCTTCTGTTAAAGATCAGGGACTGGAACTAGTCCCCCACCTTCAGAACAAAGGGCAATACCTGCCAGCAACCTTCATACCCTCGGATCTTCTATTGGACAAGCAAGCCAAGGCCACAGAGGCATAAGGCACATAGGCTATACAGTAAAGGGATTTTATATAGAACGTTTTGTTGTTGTGTCCGAGACGAGGTCTCACAATGTAACCTTGGCGCCTGCCTTTGCCTTCTGAAGAACTGAGATTGAAGGTGTGCTCCACTATGCCTGGCTTCTTTATGTAGAGTCTTAACAAAGGAAGCCCTTACAGTTTACTCTCATTCAGACAGACTCTTCTAAGAGCAATGGAACCTTAAACACCCATGACAGTCTTCCCATGAACAAACAAAAATATAAGTAAACTAAAAGCAGACTGGATGTGTACTAAGCAGAAAGAATTACCTAAAGCAATAGCTTGCATTCCACAGCCCTCATAGTTGTAAGTAATTGCTGGCTGCCTGGAGCTGTGTATTTTGAGAACAAACTGAGTGGAAGTTGATTGCTCCCTGGTTATGAACTCTGAAGTAGCTAAACAAGACCATCTGGTTAACAACAGAAAAAAAAAGAGAAAGAAATAAAAAAAAGAAAGAAAGAAAAAGAAGTCTTTCAAGCCCGACTTATAAATCTCACAATGATACATTTTTAAGCCCGGGCTAAAATTATAGTTTACATGCAACATAGTGTTTAAGAGATAATTCCAGACTTCTGGGTTTTACAATCTAATAATTATCTGGTTTTACTACTTAAGTAGCTCCAATTAAACAAATAAATGCCAACTTCGTATTCCAGTTTGCAGAGTTACCACTGAAACAAAATAGAAGACTATCCTAGGGGAACACTTGGGAGGACATAGTTCTGAACTTTCTGAGACCAGAACATACCGGTCAGAGGGATGTTTTAGGGAGTTACAGATGATTTCTGTTGTATTTAAATCATGAGTATTAGATCAAGATCATTTTAATCCCATGTTTCTCAGCTGGTGTATCGGAAAAAAAATCACTAACCCTCAGTGTGCCACAATTGCTACTTCTGAAAAATAAGTGTGCTTTGGAGCTAATGGGAAGAGTTAAATATGACAGACTTGTATCACTTTACCCATCATGCCTCTGCGTTAGTGTCTGATACATGGCACGACTAATTCTCTCCAAAGACAGTTATCTTTCACTAACTCTATGATGATGGAAGGAAAAGTGACTTGCTTCTGCTCTGGTCAACTCGGGGTGCCCATGGTCGGTTGTTTACTTGGGGAGCGCAGCATTTTTGCTGGTGAAGTTGCCTACAATAATAATGAAACGATGGTGGTGGTGGTGGTGGTGGTGGTGGTGGTGGTGGTGGTGGTGGTGGTGATTGATGATGGTGGTGATGATGATGATAAAGGACCATGCATTTCTATTGCTTGGCAAAGTGTTCAACTCTGGGCAGACCCAGGCAAGCAGAAAGTGTTCTCCACTTGCAGCTTCTCACCTGCAGTGTAAAATCATCAGTCCCCAGGATATTTTCTTTCCATGAAGAGCAAAGCCAAACATGATGAGGTCATTGAACCAAAGTAACTTTGGACTTTGTTGCCCCCCCCCCCCC
>JADRCD010215632.1:0-19826 GCA_019843815.1 Montemys delectorum
TGGGGAATACTGGCCTTAGATTCCTGATCCTCTTGTTTCAGCCTCGCAAGTACTTGAATCACAGGTATGCACCACTACACCCTGTGGTTTCCCTTTTTAATGAGGTGAGTTGGTGCATAATGGTTGAGAGTGGGGCACTGATAATGCTGATCTTTCAGAATCTGCTACCAGTGCAAGCTGGTGACAGATGTGATCCTGGCCGGGAAAAACAATATAAGGGCAGCCCCAGGTAGGAGTGTGCTGTCTGTCATTATGAAAACTGATATGTGCTAAATGAAGCCTCTGGGATGAAGCTATCCCCAGGCACCATGAGGGCATCTGCAGTGTCTTACATGAGAACAAACAGGTTCTCCTCTGCCAAGACCCAGACCACACACTTGGCCTGAACTCTAATGAGTTCATAGAACTATGGGTGTTCCCAGTGCTTTATAGAAACCCAATTTTTTTCATTTCTTATAAAAATTCCTTGTCAGTCTGTTGGCTTATGTCTGTCATTGGAGCCTTGAGTGGCTAAAGCAGGAGATTACTTACAGGTTTCAGGTCGGCCTGAGGTACATAGTAATTTCTACTGTTGTCTACAGAATGAGAATCTATATCATAAGATTAAATAATGAAAGCTATAAAGACCATATCAGAAAAAAAATGGTCAGAATAACACTGGTCATTGACCAGTGACAGTTCTGGTCTGCCCAGAGGAAGTGCCATTGGTGGATAGAAAAAAATGATTAAGAAAGAGAGGACACTAACTGTAGCCTCTATTTTCAATATGCCAGGTAACACCCTTGGTCTCATCTGTTTGGGAAGTAGAATAGCATTATGGCACAGGATGACACAGTCTTATTTCCAGACCCATCTTTGCCATTTCACATGTGTAAATCTTTCCTGAGGACTACAATATACATATGGATGTAGAGGGATGTGTGGGCAGACAGAATCTCTGCTGTGTCTAAATTTACAGTGTTAAGTGGACTAGGAAGGGAAGGGAGGATATGCAGTGGCAAACACATGTTCTCCAAGATAACGTCAAGTAGCAATATTATAAAAAGAGCAAAGTGGTTTGCCTGAGGGGGTATGGGCAGCCAGACAGAACTCCAGGTGGTGATCTATGCTAGGTCATAGATTGGCTACTTGCTCACAGTGGGTATTTAACTTTTCCGGGGTTTAGTTTGCTCATTTACCATGTGGTTATGCTAACAGTATACGTCTCAGCCTCGCCCTTGAAGATAACAGAGACTCTGAACCTCCTCAAATACAGTGGATAGTAAGTGTTGGCTCCTTGTTATTGGCAGGTCAAGGAACACATATCAAATCAGTTCCACTTACAGGGCATCTCCTTCCTGCCAATGTGTTCCACCTTGATTTTATATTGCTTATTTCCAAGTTATTGCTCTAAAGAGTTGAATGTATGCAGAACTTGCTCCTATTTTTAAACTCACCTTACTCCCCCTCCCACTGTCTCCTGGGTCTTTGGATTGATGGTTATAGAACAAAGACCCTGAGAACATTCTGCTGACTGGGGTGGGGGTCGGGTAAAAGGGAGAGGATACAGATCCTGGGGAAGAGAGAAAGTGTGTGTGTGTGTGTGTGTGTGTGTGTGTGTGTCTGTCTGTCTGTCTGTCTGTCTGTCTGTCTGTCTATGTGATGTGAGAGGTCGGGAATGTGGTTAATATGCAATAAGTTTGCAAGGGTCCTTTATTCTAGACTCTTATTCCTCTACCCCAAGGCCTACACTTCCTACTATTATGTTGATTCCATGTGGATCTTTAACTCCTGAGGAAACAAAGCTCTATTAGATACAGGCATAGTTGTTTAAGAGAATGGAGGTATCTACCACTCATCTAAGAGCTGTGAGCTTATCACATCATGTCTGAGCCATAGTGGCTCTGAAACCAGGAGAGTGGCTTTTGAAGAGTACTCCAGCATCAGGGAGGTGGAAATAAGTGTGTAGGGTCAGAAGGTGCAGACAGAGGAACACCAAAAGCCTCTGCCTACATCTTAGGACTCCTAGAACATACTGAGGGGCCCCTTGGGTTAGAATAAGAGGTACATGAGAGAATGCTGTTATCAGGGGACAAAGCTGCCCACTTTTGCCTTGAACCCTGACAGAAAGGACTGCATGTGTTTCCCCTGTAAGCTGATAAAAATCATGTGGAGTTAGATAGATTTGCATTCAAATATAGCTCCACCCTAACCCTGAGAGGCTAGAATGTTCTCCTGAACCTCTCTGTCAGTCATTGTCAGATGGCATTACTATTGCCTTCCTCCTAAGATTGATTATATGGATTGAACAAGCATTTACTGAGCCCCCCATGTGCTGTCAAGTGATTCAATTTCCTATAAATTCAGACTATTGACAAAATATTAGTATCCAAAGGGAAAGGTAATGGCAGGTCTAGAGAATCCTACTAGACATTATTCATTTGATGTCGAGTACTTTGAGTACTGTGACAGGGGGTTCCCAGACAGCCAGAGCTCAGTTTGAACTCTAAACCAAGTGACCTTAGAACTAATGGTGATAACTGAGTTGAGGCTAGCTCAAAAATTTTAATGAGATACTATGGATGTAGAAAGGAGATATGGGCTTAATTCTGTCTGGAAAAGGCTTTAGGAAAGCAGTGAGTTAAGATATATAGAGTTTTTCAGTCTGAGAAGAATTTTAAAGAAAAGAAATAAAACAGGTTGGGGTAACAGTATAAGTGGAGGCCAAGAGCAGAGAAAGATTCAGAATTTAGCATGGTCCAGCCTAGGGCAAAGATAGACTGACAGTGAATGAGAGCTAAGAATGTAGGTTTCATCTAAGAAACAGGACATTGACTAAGACACAATGAAGCTACTGTGTGGCCTTAGTACTCTCCAAATTGAGATACTCACAGTTCACCAGGTCCTTTGAATCATTTCATTTCAAAGATGGGAAAATGACATCATTGATGGAACCTGGTACTCTTCAGCTAAGAGCAGTGTCATCAATAATGTGCTTCTGGAACTGAGGAGTGTAAAGAGTCTGTGTGAGGCAAGGAGCTTTCTGAGCCTTGGTACCCTAACCCCGACACACACACCAGCTAGCCTGCAATCCTCCAGAACATTGTAGGATTGGTGTCAAGGTAACTGATGATGACTTTTCTGGAAAGCTTGCAAGTCTATTTGTTGCCTATGAAAGGACTCCTGCCTCTACTGATAGCTGGGAGATAAGGGGAGAAGGGTCCCCATACCATATCTGCAGTAAAATACAAGAGCCACATAGCCCAGCTAGCACAGTAGCTCATGTTCACACTCTGTAGCTCTCGTGCCAGTAGAAGGCACCCTCTCTTAGCGGCCGTGTGGCCTTAGACACGTTGCCCAAGCTCTCTGAAGACTTTCATGAAATTTCTACATGCTGCAGGGGACAGATTCCCTGGGGACAGCTTACATCACCTTGATGTAATCAACAATACCTCCCTTTACTCTTCAAAGTGTCCAGTCTGAATGATAAATTGGCACCCTTCTTTATCTACCCTGTCTCTCTGCTAGGGGTGCTATGCAGGTGAAATGCATTAGCATTGTTTTCTTTGGGGCAGTTTAATGGCAATGGTCATAAAATGCAATAATTAAAGTTAACAACGAAGAACATCTGTAGCTCATGTAAGTGAAAGCGGCTGTTTCTAATACAAGGCAAGGGCTGTGGGGCTCATTTCCCTGTTGATATTATTATCCATAGTTGTAGGAGCAGCAACATCGTGATCATCATGAGCACTCTTCCTCATTCAGCCCCTGTAAGCTAGCCCAGAAACTTGGTTACTTTATTCATGACGAGATAGAAACAATTTGGTATTCAGAGCTAGAATATATGCAGTTGACACTGAACTTCTATGAACACTGGTTTCTGGGCCATATAAACACATCACTAGGCTTTATTAAGGATACAGTAGGTTCTGCTACATGAAAGATTTTCGAAGATGCAAGAAGTGTAAATCAGGGAAGGGACTTCAGTGACAGCTTCTAACAGAAGCCACCTTTATTGTCAAATTCTCTCAAGACTGTGGTCTTAATTTCCTACAAGAGCCAAATGAACAAATAGAGGTCAGTGATGACCACAGCTGGGCTGCATCAAGGTAGGATGAATCCAGGTCAATATGACACTTTGATAAAGGTGTGTAGCTCACGTGTGAGATGTGTTGAGCCATGGCTAGCTAAAGCAGAGGATCCAATAGGGGTATTGGATACAGAGTGGCATTTGACACAGAGGCCAGGTGGTTGGAGGACCATCTGAGTGGTAAAAGGCAAACCGTTGTTTCCCAACTCCCAGAGCTTTCGGCAGCAGGCTGCACAGACTTGACAATCTATAGATGGCCCTCATAGATCCATGAGTGGCTCTCACTTCATCCTAGATGGATAAGCTGATAGGTGTAAACTCAGGGAGTTATATAAAATAAGAGCTTTCTCTTTTCTCTACACCAAAGTTCAGAAGCTTCAAAGGAAAGGTCCCTGGATGTACCAGCTAGGTCAAGCTGGGATTTAGCATGGCTAAAACACATTCAGTTCATGAACTTGATGAAGTCAAACTTAATTCTGGATTTGTTTTTGGTGAAGAATTAGGAGGTAGTTTTATGTCAGAGAGGAAGGGAGAAGAACAAAGCAGAAAAAAAAGGTAGTTTGGTTGGGACTTGTTTCCTGTTCCATCAGGTCCTGAGGGATGGGTTCTGAATCTACAGGAAGGAGGGTGTTCCATCCCAAAGTGGAAGATCTCTATGTCCTGAAACACTGTATTTGGACTGTGATGGAGAAGCACAGGCTGATGATGTATGTGATAAACATGATGACAAAGGCTTTGTAGTTATTAGATGCCTGGAAGGAAGGAAAGTGACTAAGGAATATGGCATGAGATAGAGAGATCTTGGGTCTGAGGACTAAATGAGATTTTAAGCTTAGGTGCTTCCTGCAATGTGAACAATGATCAATGAATAGAACCTCTTACTGTTATTACTGTTTGCTTAATCCTGGGCCAGGCACAGTGCTGGCAGAGGCTTTTCCCTGTACTCAGCTTCTAAATGCTGAGGCCAGGAATGGTTCCTCCTCCTCACTCCTCAGTCAATGGGAACAAGCTGGCATTGCCTACCTGAGAAATGAGAGTGGCAACAGTGAATTAGAGACCCAGGACTGGGTTGGGTCACTAGACACTGTTCCTTTTCCTCTACATTGATTGCCTAGAGAAACCTTTCACAAACATAGAGTATCTTTTCTTAGAATCACAGGCTGTAGGAGCGTAAGAGCTGCTTGAAAGAGGTGGGGGTGGGGGGGTTCGGACTGTTTTCTGATCTGCTGGAGGCACTGTCCTGGTCTTTCCAGTTAACACTGCTCCAGTGAGAGTCTGTGCTACCCTGCAGATGTTGGCCAGATGATGCTGTAAGTGTGGTTAGGCATCAGTCTCATAAAGAGATCTGCAGTCTTTCTCTGCCTCTCTCCATCTCTTCTTCTTACCCTCTCACCCTCTCACCCTCTCACCCTCTCTTCCCCAATCTCTCTCTCTCCCTCCCTCTCTCTCTCTCTCTCTTTCTCTCTCTCTCTTTCTTTCTCTCTTTTTCTCATGTGTGTTTTGATACCACCTATCTGTACATGTGAAAAAACTACAGTGAGTTACAACACACACACACACACACACACAAACACACACACACACACACACACACACACACACACACACATGAAAAACCATGAACTCTCTATAATGTCTACAAATAGTACCATTGTCAGTTTCTCTATTAGCTAAGTAAAATGTTGTCTTTGGAGAAATACGAAGGAGCTGGTTTTGTGGCTTTCTGAGTCTATGTTTATCTCAAAATTAGTTTTGTTTAGTGGGTCAAGCATCAAATGAGGAGGTTTTTATATGTTCTTTGGTTTCTATCTGGTGGATTTGTGGGAGAATTAAGTCAGTAAATTCATGTAAAATTACTGGAATCAATCAGGAGCAGGAGCATGTGCTTGTAATCCCAGCCCTGCCAGGCAGAGGTAGGAGAATCAGGAGTTCAAGATCCCTTGTTGCTACAAGCTGTGTGCAAATCCAGCCTGGGATACATGAAATACTATCTCACAAAAAAATAAAATTTCAAAAATTAGAGCAATTCTGGCAGTTGGAATAAAACACAGTTAAATTATTTCTACTGCCTTCAGACCCATTCTACTTCCTGTGGAACTCATTCTTTTCAACCAGTCTAGTCTTTTCACTGAACTCTTTGGAAGTGCACCCTACCCTACATTTCTCCATCTTTAATTGTATACAAATCATCTATCACTTCTGTTAGAACACACAGGTTCCAATGTACTTGGTTAGTTGGCTAATATATAGAGCTTTGGCTAACACGTGTGTTATTTTATTGACCTCCTCTATAAGCATCCTATAAGCAGGACACTAAGATAGTGAAGGTCCACAGAAAAGCTATGACACCCCAGGGAGAGTATAGCCACTGCCTTCCACAGTAGGAGAAGCATGGGGAGGTCAGCACTATTGCTTCATACACACTATCCAGTTACTTCTCCTTTATGCACACCACAGTTGGATTGTTTGGATTTAGCGCTGTACTATGCTAAGAGATCAAAGAGATGTAAAGTGTGTTCCCTGCTCAACAGTCTTTTGTGGGAGGTGTATAATTTTGGATTTATATCCCAGTTGAGGGTCCTCTGAACTCATACAAATCTGTTTAAAGAAAACAGAAAAGAAGTTTCAATCAATCCAGGGGAACAAAGAAAACTTCCTATAGTAGGTCATCATACTGAGGCATCTTTAAGAAATCATATGAATTAGAATCATGGGCCAACATCCAGAGACTGCCCTACTTGGGGAACCATCCCATATACAGTTACCAAACTCAGAGACTATTGTCGATACCAACAAGTGCTTGCTAACAGAAGCCTGATATAGCTGTCTCCTGAGAGGCTCTGTCAGTGCCTGATAAATATAGAAGTGGATGCTCTCAGACAAACATTGGACTGAGCTCAGGGACCCTAATGGAGGAGTTAGAGAAAAGACTGAAGGAGCAAAAGTGGTTTGTAGCCCCATAGGAGGAACAACAATATGAACCAACCAATACCCCCAGAGCTCCCAGGGACTAAACCACCAACCAAAGAGTACACATGGTGGGAACTCCATGTTCCTGCCGCTTATGTAGCAGAGGATAACCTTGTTGGACATCGGGAGGAAAGGCCCTTGGTCCTGTGAAGGCTCAATGCCCCTATGTAGGGGAATGCCAGGACAGGAAAGCAGGAGTGAGTGGGTTGGTGAGCAGGGGGAAGGGAAATTGGATAGGGAGTTTTCAGAGGGGAAACCAGGAAAAGGGATAACATTTGAAATGTAAATAAAGAAAATATCTAATAAAAAAAAAGAAAAAGATGGGCCAAGAAGAGAGCAAAGCAAGCAGGGGACATGGGGAGCAGTGGCCTGGAAAGTTGAGAGATGACAACTTTCCTGGCAGCTACTCAGAATTAGGAATAGTTGATACAAGCCTACTTCTCGGAGGTTGAAAGAGGGGAATCAACAAAAGTTAGAAGTTCAATTAGCTCAGGAAGTTCTGGGTTAAATAAAAACAGACTGAATGGATACAGCCAGAGGCATCTGGAAAAATCCAGAGCAGGGAGAAAATATCTTAGAATGAATAGGGCCATGAAAGGGGACTGGGTAGAGTGAAAGAAGAAAAGAAGAGGAACAAGAAAAAGTGTGTATTGCCAAAATGGCAGAGTTTAGAAATGAGAAGCTGGTGAGAAGAGCTAAGATGAGTCAGGCTGCCAGCATGGACTCTTTAACAGATACTTGCAATGCTGAGAGAGTCTGGGGGCCCCGCATGCACTTCAGTATGCTATCTAGGCACCATAGTTAGCCATTTGTCCCTGGTTTCTTTTGGACCAGATGCAAACCAACTGTTTTTCTGCAGAGCATCTCAGAATGTTTGGAATGTTCTCCTGTATTACGAGTCTCTCAGAAGTTACATTGCCCAGCCTCATCCATACAGATCCTTTCTTTTAAGGGTATTTTGTAGGATACAAATACTCTGACATGCACTAGAGAAACATTGGGTTATTCAAATAGGTCCTTACCATTATCAGTATGTACCAGGCAGTATAAAGATATTTTTTAATATGCAAAGATATGGATAGCCCTGCTTTTTCTAGAGGCTCATGTCTAGCTATGAAGTAATAGTAGATTAAGGTGATTCTTCACCAGGGGGTGTCTATGGGAAAGCATCCCATGAGACTTAGCTTTATACTGGCATGTGGCCTCTGGTAATTCTATTTGTACTGGTTTGGGCTCAGTTTCTTCATTTGTCACCAACTTACCTTCTCAGAGTTTTGAAACCATAGAACCAGAGACAGAAATGTAGAGTATGAAGGTTTTAAAGGGCTGCAGTGGATGATCTCTGCACTGATTGTTCAAAGAACAAGCAACATGGAAACAGAAGTCATCAAACCTTGAAATATAACTCAGAGTGGGGCTTCCATGAAATTGTATTATATTTTGTTTCCATTGTTTAAAAATATGACAGATGACTTGTGCACTCACACACACACACACACACACACACACACACACACAGTGCTGCAATGAACAGAAAGCACTCTGGAATAAATTCAAGTCCTGGAAATGAGAATCATAACAAATCACGAGTTCAGTTCTTCACTCCTCGTCTCTTCTACCCCCACAGTACTCATAAATTATTTCAACCAAGAAAAATATTTCTCCTACGTCTTAAGAGTAAAATTTACTGCCTCTGCTCTACATCAGCTCTGCCTCGATTATCAGCTCACTAAATATTTATGGTGGCTTTTTGAAGGTATGAGTTTTCTGAGTTCAGTCCCTAGGGCACAGTGCCGATGAAGTGTGTGATATTTCAGCTCCACGGCTCCTCCATGCTTTACTGATGCAGGCTCTGAGCCATGTCTGCCATCATAGATTTCATATTTTATGCTTAAAGGATCTTACCTTCTCAAAGATGATAAAGAAAACTTAGTATCTCCAAACATAGAAGGCCTAGCACTTAGCAAAGCATGCAAAATAGCCCTGTAGCATTAAGGCGACGCCCTAGGTAGTGGGTTTAGAAATTGGGAGTGAGAAACTGATCTGACTGAGAATGGAGCACACCGGACACATTTCTAGCCTGAAAGTTGAAGTAATTTCTGCCCTCTAACGTGTCATAAATTCAGCATTATGTTGGTATGTTTGGGAATTGACCATCTTTAAAGAATGTGCGGTCTGTGAAAGCAATGCCCAGGGAGTGATCCGTTGTTAGAGATTAGTAAAACCACTCACCGTGTGGACTATACAGTTGACTACTGGCTAGGCAACAGCATCCTCTCTGCTGCCTTCTGGAAGGCTGCCATTCAGCTTCTTCACTCAGTATTCCAGTTCTCTTCAGGATCACAGGACAGAATGGACCTAGCCTTTACTTTTATGATTTAAGGATAAATTTTATGGGAAGAGAGGAAGGATGCATATGGGCATGCACACACACACACACACACACACACACACACACACACACACATCTCTATCTCTAAGCCTATTCTTTTTATAAGCTGTAACCTATCTGATCTTTGTAATCCCACAGAAATCTAAAACCTAAAATGTTAATGGAAACAGCTATGCTTCATTTCATGTGTTAAAAAGAAAAGTTATCAGGCAAATGTTTCCATAGTGCACTTGGGATGGGGAAAACAATAGTAACCTCCATCACCATCATTACAGTCTTGAGGCAGTGAGTCTCACACTAGAGAACAGACGTCTCATATTAATGTCCTTCTGGGGGGCAAGGTACAGTTCTATTTAGGAAGCAGCTCCTCTGAGGACTGTGGAAAAGAATTCCAGAAATAAACAAAATTCCTCCGTTATTCATTGTGAGTATAGGTACCCATCCAGTATCTAGCCGGGTGAGCATCTACGGAGGCCAAGATCTGCAGCAAAGTACATGTATTTGTTAGTTGAAGACCCAGGGTAGACAGAAGCTGGGTAGATCTTCTGATAGGTATTCTGCAGAATAAATATTATTGTTGCTTGGGATGAAAAGTGTCAGCCCAGAAATTAAAAAGAGGTGTAATGGTATGGGGTTAAACGCTAGGACTGAGCTCAGGGACTCATGATAGAGGAGGGGACAAATGGAATGGCTTGCAAAGCATGGAGCCACAGCAGAACAAGGAAAGACACTGACTCAAGGGTCAGAATCAAGGTCACCAGAGCAATACCTTGGCCACCAACTATGGCTGTTCTTCTAGAACCAAGTCTTACATTCCTTTCTAATTCTCCTATAGGTCTTAAGTGGCTTTCTTCAGATGGCTGCAGAGAATGGAATAAAGTAGTAACAGGGAGAGATCAACAATGCTGGCGTTATAAATGAGACTAAATTACATGTCACAGCAAGCAGAGGATGAAGACGTGGGCCAGGATTAGGTAATTTCACAGCAAAGTAGTCCCAAATGGGAGGGTTATTAGAGACAAAGCTGTGGTGCTTAGACTTTGAAGCTAGCAACTGCATGGACAGGAAGGTGTCTTGTTCACGTGGAACTATCCATTCCTTGATAAACCTTGTTCTGTGTGCTGGGTTGTGATTCATAGACGGTAGACTGTTGGGGGAACGCTTCCTTACCTTCTCGGTTCAAGACCCAAGAGAATATTCCTACCCTCAAACTCACCCAAGGTGGGTAGTGTTATGCGAGGGCTTCAGTCTGCCTCTCCTGCCCAACAAGCTAGAAGCTTACCTCTCCACAGCCAGGGACATCTCTGATCACACTCAAGGGCAGAGCTGAGCTGATTGGTGTGTTACTCCTTTAAAATCAACTCTAACTCCCAGGCAATAAGCCAGAAATTAATAAAATTTCTCTTTCAAAACATTTTAAATGAAAATATCAAAAGGAAAGAAAATGTCCTGAACGGTGTTAAGCTTACTCTTTAGCTTCTTATATCATGTGCCTCCCAAATGCTTTGATGCAGTTGGGAATATGCTGGGGCTGAGTGTAGGAGTGATGCCTAACCAGTGTATTGCTCCTCTGGCCATCTATTGAGAGTGAGATCACACCTTAGCCAAGCCTGTGTCTAGTTAGAGTGCCAATGATGAGCAGAGACTCACCAGGACATTCGTCATAACCACTGTGTCCCACTCTTGCAAGACATGCAGGGCTATTTAAGTATTTCCTGCAAGCATACCCTATGGAGAATGAAATCTACAAAATGAGTTTAACTCACAGTTGCTACCACCCTTAGGAATGGGTGAGAATGTGGTACCAGAGACAACTGTACATAGTCCTCTGGCATTGTACAGCTTATTAAAATCATAGATCACACAATGGAGTACTACTCAGCTATTAAAAACAATGGCTTCATGAAATTCTTATGCAAATGATGGAACTAGAAAATATCATCCTAAGTGAGATAACCCAATCACAAAAGAACACACATGGTATGCACTCACTGATAAGTGGATATTAACCCAAAAGCTTGGAATAGCCAAGATACAATTCATAGACCACATGAAGCTCAAGAAGAAGAAAGACCAAAGTGTGGATGCTTTGGTTCTTCTTATAAAAGGGAACAAAATACTGATGGGAACAAATACAGAGACAAAGTGTGGAACAAAGACTGAAAGAAAGGTCATCCAAATACTGTCCCACCTGGGGATTCATCTCATATACAGTGACCAAATCCAGACACTATCGTGAATGCCAAAAAGTGCATTCTGACAGGAGCCCGATATAGCTGTCTCCTGAGAGGCTCTGCCAGAGTCTGACAAATACAGAGGCAGATGCTCACAGCCAACTATTGGACTAAGCACAGGGCCCCCAATGGGGTCCCCAATGGAGGAGTTAGAGAAAGGAATGAAGGAGTTGAAGGGGTTTGAAACCCCATAGGAAGAACAACAATATCAGCCAACCAGAAAACCCAGAGCTCCCAGGGACTAAACCACCAACCAAAGAGTACTTATGGTGGGACTCATGGTTCCAGCCACATATGTAGCAGAGGATGGCTTTGTCAGGCACCAATGAGAGGAGAGGCCCTTGGTCCTGTGAAGGTTTGATGCCCCAGTGTAGGGAATGTGAGGGTGGGGAGGCAGGTGTGGGTTGGTGGGCAGGGGAATACCCTCATAGAAGCATAGGAAGAGGGGAAGGGATAGGGGGTTTCCAGGAGGGAAATGGGAATGGGGATTATATCTGAAATGTAAATGAAGAAAATATCCAATAAAAAAAAAGAAGAAGCAAGTGACCAGTTTTACATGGAAAAACAAAAACAAAAACAAAAAACTCACCATTGATCATAGAGCTGGAAGGCTTGAGAGAATTCTAAGCCAGGCTTCTGTTGTTCTGTCTATCTGCCTAAGTAAGGCCATCACTTTACTCTTTGTGTAAGGAGAGGACTGTGGTAAGAGAAGTCACACAGCTGACATGATGTGACATTGAGCTGACCTCTGCAGGTTGGCTTTCTGCCCCTACTCCACATTCCACCAATCCATGGGTTTCCTGTCCTTGGGATCGTGGCCATGGATTATTAAAAATATCCAAGCATTATAAAAATTTTCACTGAGTCTTACATAGCCCTTCTTCTTGCTTTTCCTATCACTCCTCTCCCCTTCAAGATGAAAAACAGTTCCATCCTCTGAATAGTAGCCCTGGGCCTGCACCCTACTGCCTCTTACTGCTTCTCTACTGGGTTTGGAATAAAATGAATGAATGGAGAGCTGCTGTGCCACTACTGGGTATCTCACTTTGGATGAATTATCATTGATCCCTCTGTACTATGCACCAGAATGTGGGAAAAATTTTCTCACTCATAATTTGCTGGGAAACTTATTTTGGTCTAAGCACTAGACTCTAAGGTAGTATTGGCATAGACAAAAATCTAATTCTTCTTTCTGAACCTCAACCTTCTCAATTTTAATGAATGTGAGCATTATTCATTCACTTGGTAGATTTAAGGGGTTAAAAATGATCATGGGAATGATTTGAGTCTGTAAAGCACAAACTGCAAACCATTAACTTTATTGTTGATATCACTAACATGTCCCTGCACTAAGCTATGCCCAAAATACGGACAACTCATTTTCTGAAGACTTTGTTTCTTTATGGAATGAGCCTGGCAAATAAAATGTCTTGCGCAAGCCTTTTGCCTTAGTCAAAGTTTATTGGTCAAGTACAGTCATATGATCTAAGCAGGTAAAAGAAATTCTCTTTCCCTCTCTCTCCTCCTCTCTCTGAGGTATTTAGAGGCAGGACTTAGAGACTGTTCATTTCTAGTGCTTTTTTAAACAAAGAATACATAGATTTGAGGGAAAAGGAATAACTACATTTGGTTTAGACCCAATGAAGCAAAAAGAAAGAGAAGAAGCTGTTTGTATATCTCTTTTCCAATCCAAGAGTGGTCAGCGGACTTATAAATGTTGCAGCAGATGAACAGCAAGTCTCTACACACTACTCCAGGTGCTGTGAGCAGTGCTCTCAGGTTATCAAGAGGACACAGACCACAACCAGAGCAACCTTTATTTACTAGTGAAGCTATGGTAGTCTTACATGAAATATAAACAGTATGCCGTGACGGCAACATCCAGGCCAGTCCAGCTACAACAAAGGAAGGATAAAACAGAGCTCTCTGGAATGAAGGCAACATAATCCTGGTGAATGTCTTTCTAATGTCTTATTAAAGTTGGTTTCCCAGTGTGTTACTGGCCTGTTGGTATCCATGTACATCATGAAGATGAAAGTATAATTTCCTTCTTTTATATTGTCTTTATCTAGTTGTGTCAGAGCAACACTCAGCCTTGGCTTACATTATTGGGAAATTTATAATCATCACGTGCATTTCCTTGCTAGTTCTATACCTGTTCAAGTGAGTTATATCCCCTTGATTTAATTTTGGCAGGACATATGTGCTTAGAAACTTACCTGTTTCTTTTGGATGTTCTACTTCATTGAAATATAGTATTTCAAACAATGCCTTAATGATTCCTTGGGTTTTATTAGTATCTGGTGTAGGTTATCTTTTTCTCTAATATTATATTGGGTCTTCTTTCTTCTTCTTTTGATTAGTTTAACTAAGTGTTTCCCAATTTTGTTTGTATCCTCAAAGAAACAACTCTGTTTCATTGATTCTTTGTAATGTTTTTGCATTGATTTATACTCCAATCTCTATTTCTTTCTGTTTACTGACTTGGGGTTTGGTTTTTTCCTTGATTTTCTAAATCCTTGAGTATTAGTAAGTTATTTATTTAAGATCAATCAATCAATATCTATTTATTTACTTATTTGATGTATATGGATATTTTGTATGCATGTATGTTTGTGTATCAAGGGTATGCTGGGAGCCCACAAAATCCAGAAAAAAAGCTTTAAGTCCCCTAAAGTTGGAGTTACAGATGGTTCTGAGCCACCATGTGGGTGGGTGCTGGGAATTGAACATAAGTTCTCTGGAAGAGCAGCCATTATTCTTAACCACTGAGCCCTATCTTTAGCTCCAACTCTAATTTTTTCATTTAGACATTTATAGCTCCAAAATTCCAGCCTCAATTGATACATCTACAGACAACTCCTCCATTGAAGGATCAGGGAACATGATGGAAGTAGTATCAGAATGATTATAAGAGCCAGAGGACCAGAACGACTGTGAGATGATGTCTTCTAGACATGATGTGGATGCTACACTCATGAAATAGCAACCATGTGCTTCCTTACCCAAGACCTGTACAAGATTGCATGCCAGCATAGATGGGAGGGAACGTCATAATGCATCATCCTTAAATGGACAGCTACAGACTACCAATAACTGTTAAGAGAATTAGAATCAGTTTCTTCAGGGATGAGGACTCTGATAGATTTTCTAATCCTACATGGTCATCCCTAAATATCTAAACATACACCAGTTGGACATCCGTGCATGCATGCATGTGTGTGTGTGTGTGTGTGTGTGTGTGTGTGTGTGTGTATGTGTGTGTGTGTGTATGAGAGAGAGAGAGAGAGAGAGAGAGAGAGAGAGAGAAAATAAGTAAGTAAGTAGGATGTATATAACAATGATAATTATACAAGAAGAGGTCAGGAATTTGAGAGGGGGTAGTGAGGAGAACTTGGGAGTTCAAGGGAATAAGAGAGTGGGAGAGTGTGTGGACTCATGAAATTCTCAAAAACTTAAAACAGAAACAACAAACTAAACAAGAACAACAAAAACGGGAAAGAAAGAAATTGAAAAGGACACCAGAGAAAAGACTCTAGCACACAAGTAGTGCTATAAATTGGATGTCCACTTGTAGAAGAGTAAAACCAAATTCCTGTTTCTCACCTAGTCCAAAATCAATTCAAGGGACTCAGAGGCCTTAATGTAAAACCTGAAACTCTGAAAATGTTGTGAGAGATAGAGACAATAGCAAGAAATTTCCAAAAATGACTCCAATCACTCAGGAAATAGAAGAAAGACCTTATAGAAAAGTGACATTGCAAGGAAAAAATAGCTCCTGCATAGCAAAGAAGCAATTGAGTTAAGATACAACTTAACGAATGAGAACAAAGCTTTGCTAGTTCTGAATCTGATAGATAGCTGAAACTTTGCACAGGTCACCATGCCCACTCATCAAGACCCTTAGCACCAGAAGGGTCCTTGGATAAAGTGGGTATCCATTCTGCAGTGTAAAAATGACCAATTCAAGGTCAAACAACACAGAATTATTTTTCGGGATTCAGAGTAGAAAGCTGTCTACTCTGTGATTTCAAATCACTGTACCTGAATTCTGCTCTGAAGTACATATTTCAGGCAGGATCTTCGATGATGACAGGCACATGAACCTGAGCATGTTTGGGGATGTCACTGAGAAAGACTCGTAAGGGGAGCCCAGACTCTACTGCCTTCCACATAGTAGCCTCTTAGCTTGATAGTTTCTAATAAAATGTCTTCCCCTGTGACTCAGCACTTCCCAGTCAAACAGTAGCAAGTGAGAACTGTGGCTCTAATTCATGTTATAAAAAGAACAGGGTCTACATTCCTCAATTCTTCAGTTTAAGAGGACCCACTTATCAGGAAAAGAACATTCTTCCCATTGTCATGATATGATCTCTTTTGTACTATGATGAAACAGTAATATGTGTACAAAAATTAACATGAATTTTGTGGTGCATCTCAATATCTCCCTTGGAAAAAATAAAGAAAAAACAAGGACCTTTGTCCTCCCAGCATCACTGGAAGTGAGCATGGGGGCCTTGGAAGTTTCAAAGCCTAAGCCAGGTTCAACATCAACCTCCTCTTTCTTCTATTAGGGAACACTTAGATGGAGTCTGTCTTATCTACAAACTCCTATGTGTGCAAAAGCTTATTGCTTCTTTCTCTGTGTATTTCTATTGCTTAAAACATAGTATGAAATACCTCTTGTTTTCTGAATTAATGGCTAGACTAAGCAATGAATCAATAAATCAACCAAATCTATTATTAAAGGCTAACTCAATTCCAAAAATATAAATGTGTGATTTAATAAAAGAAAAACTGGAGGGGGGGCTGAGCTGGATAGATGGCTCAGCCACTGAAGACTTGGCTTACAATCAAAGTAATAACAACAACAATAATAATAATGACAACCTTAAATGTAGTCCTTCATTCTGCTTCTGAACCCAGTATTAATCCTTCCAGAAGCCTCTTGCTCTTTTTATAATGATCTTAAAATTATAGATAAAAATGTCTCCATTTGCTGTATATAAGAGCATCATGATTACTTCATAATAATTTGTGATTTTTTTCATAGTTAAATTTTTTAACTGCTTTCTTTTATTGTCTCTCAAGTGTATGTGTGAATGTATCTCTTATTCAGTTCAAACTGGATTATAAGTTCTTCAGAGAGAGGACTGGTCTGTTTTTATAATTATACAATTCCAACATATAGTCATGTTTAATCAACTTTACATTATAACTTGTTGTACTGTCAGCTTAAAGAGCTATACATATAAAAACCATTAGCTAATGCACAACAGTTCAGGGATCTGCTACATGACAATAGTGAGGGCTATGTCTCCAAACAGCACAGGAACATGGTAATTTTCAGAGTTGATATTTATAGTCATAAGAGATCTCAATGACTGGTCTCAATGATTAAAATTCTGTCTCTAATGGCTTTTATATGCTAAGGATTCTTCTATACCTCCCCCAACTCCAGGGCTGTGTCACTTTCTCCTGGTACTTTTTCTATCTAGACCTCCATGATCACTTGTTGGCCTCTGTCAGGACTCCGTGGCATTAGAAAGAGAAAAGTAAAGAACAGCTCCAGTCTTAGAAAATATAGGAATCAGAGATACCTGGTTCCTGAACCAAGAGAAAGCAAAGTGCTAGGAGTTTGGGGAGGAATTAATACCTTTGGCTATATTTACCATGTGCATGCATTATGTTATTTCATTTAGTCACCTCAGTAACCCAGTTGATTTTAGCCCACATAATTCAAAATTAGGCTCCAATTTCCAAGGCCTCACAGCAGAGACATGGAGGACCTGTGACGTCTATTCTTATTCTAAAGTCCACCCCATGATACCAGACTAGGAGTTTGTTATCTATTGCTGATGTCTTCCTTCACTCCAGAAGTAAAGCTGCAGGTGAGTGGTTAGGTGGGTGGGTTTTTACCTTTTCTCCGTTTCTTTCTTTCCTGTCTAGTGACAAATACTTTGCTGAAAACAGAAAACTACTAATCTTCATGCTTGAAAGATATATTCAATAGTGATAATCATCTTGCTGTTGACACAGGATGCAATAGGCCAGCATACTTCCTACTCAAACAGTTATGTTATGTCTTTTTCAGCTTAAATTTGGTAGAAAAGTGTGACTTTCCTTCAGCTTTGCTCCTGACAAGGATCCTTTGTTCAGTCAAGGATCACTTGGTAGCATGGTATTAGACTCAAAACAAACAAAATATGTGTTGAAATTTGATTAGGCAAAAGAAATGTATCACAAGGAAGTTATGGTGATTTGAATAGATATGACCTCCCTAGATTCCTGTGTTTGAAAGCTTGGCCCATAGGGAATGGCACTGTTAGGAGGTATGGCCTTGTTGGAGGAAGTGCATCACTGTGGGGATAGGCTTTAAGGTCTCTTATGCTCAAGCTATACCCAGTGTGTCACACAGTCTCCTGCTGCCTACAGATCAAGATGAGAACTTTGGGTTCCTCCAGCACCACATCTGCCACCTGTGCCTGCCATGCTCTCAGCCATAATGATAATGCATGAAACTCCTGAAACAAGTCAGCCCCAAGTTAAAATTTCCATTTATAAGAGTTGTCAGGCCTATAATGTCTCTTACAGCAATAAAACACCAACTAAGAAATTCTTACAGAGTCAAGGTCAAGCAGAAGTCAGGCTTTACATGGTCTTAGAACCAGATGTTGAAGAGTCACAAAAAGAAAAGAAAAGCCTCTGCCCTCTCTTTTACCCCTTCCTTCCCCTCCTCTCCCCTTCCTTTCCTTCTCATTACTTCCCCCTCCTCTCTCCTCACTTATTGGTATTATATGCATAGATGTACCTGTCTATACATACATATTCCTAAGTACATAAATACAACCCACTCAGTCTGTGTACTGTTAGTTGTATGTATGTATGTGTTCAGTGTTGACCATTTGGTTTTGATAGCCAATTCGGGCACTCAATGCTGTTTTTTTTTTTTTTTTTAATTTATCTCTGAATGTTTCAGCTTATTAGAAAATCTATGTGTTACAGATGTGTCTTTTTCTTATATAAGCAGAGTAGAAAGACTTTTAAAATCTATATTTAAAAGCTAATAAAATACTACTTTGGTCCTTTCCTGATGTCCACATGCAAACCAGCCCCTCACTCAAAGATGGTAGGCCTCTGTCATAATTCTGATAATCATGCTACACTGATAGTGTTAATAATTTCTCTTATCTCTTGACTTATCCTGGAAACCCAACTAGGAAACCATTGTTTGACTCCTCATAATATCTAAAATTATGCTTTATACATAGGAAACACTGAATAAATGCATAGAATATGAGTCATTCTGTACTCATTCAGTCTTGTGTTTGTTGGGGAGTTTTTTTTTTTTTTAAACATCCAAAGTTTTTTTTATTAGCAGTAAGATCCAGCATTAGTTTTTGTAGCCTCGGCTGGCTCTTCGGCCTCTGGCACGCTCAAACTTCCGGCCCTTGGAACGGACATAGGGTTTGATGTGGCTGTGTGGTGTTCCTGGGGCCTTGCCAAAATGCCGGCACACCTCTCGGCCCTTCCGAGGACCAGACAGGAGCACAGTGCCTCTGCCCTTGGGAGACTCCAGGGCCAGCTGGTCAAAAGTGAGGATCTTACCCCCAGCCTTGAGGATGTGACTTCGGGCCCGGCTGCTCACCCGCAGTGCGCACACCTTTAGCTTGGGTACTTCCAGAATCCGCACGTCATCTGTGACCGTTCCTACAACCACAGCAGTCTTGTTCTCCTGGCCAGGAAGCTTCATCTTTGGGATCATCCGGGACAGGGACAGAGGAGGCCGGTTAGTGCGACTCATAAATAACCTCTTCAGCACAACTTGATTGAAGGTGGAGTTGGTCCGTCTGGCCAGAAACCTGTAAAGCTTGACTAGCAGCTGCAGGTAGATGTCCTGGCTCTTGGGCTCCTTGCACTGAACCTTACGGTCCTTGTTGTGGCAAATGTCAACACCCATGATGGCGCCTCCTGCTGGGCCAGGTCCTGTTGGGGAGTTTTTGCTTTAGCTGGGAGATGTTTTTATTTTCTTTCCTTTTTATTTATTTTTTTAATTACATAATACATATTTTGTCATATTTTTCTCTTTTCCCAACTCCTCCTAGATAACTCTCCCTTCCCCCACAACCTCAGCTGTCTATTTTGTTTGGTTTTAATGCAG
>JADRCD010215633.1:6229-16331 GCA_019843815.1 Montemys delectorum
ATAGATAGATAGATAGATAGATAGATAGATAGATAGATAGATAGATAGATAGATAGATAGATAGATAGATAGGCAGACAAACAGATATTCATGGCCTGGGGTTCAATCCCTAATTCCAGAGATGAAAGAAGACAGAGTAAGGATGAAAGCTCTCCACCCCAGAAAAAAGCAGGTGCCCAGTGACTGGACCCTCTTCTTTCCATAGTTAGGCAAAACACAACTCTTCCCTCACTTCCACACAAAGATCTAACCCTACCTGTCTCATAGTTACACCCTAAATGGTGTCCAGGGAGTCAGATACAGTCAGTCACAGTGCAATGCTGATAGTAACACAAGAGGGTACCCACCATTCTCTTATCCTTGAATACCTCTCCAACCAAATCAAACAAGGAGACTATGAAGAATAAACTAGCCTAAGTTATGGACAGGGCAAGCTGTACTTCAGCTTTTGAAAGATGAGTGAGCTTGTGAAGTCGGCAACCTCCAGCCTTCTATTCCAGAGCTTCCCCCATTAACTCTCTATGAGCATCACTCTTATCTAGTTCCTGCTACCTGTTGAGGCTTTAAGATTTTTTCCCAACCCCTCCCAACCCTGTCCCTGTGCAGAAAGGAAAGTTTTATAGGAATTTCTCTTAAGTAATTCTATAAACTACACACCTTCTGTAAAACAAGCAGGGATAAATGATGAACGTTCTGGGAATCACACAAGTGGGAATTTACATGTTCTACCAGTTCCTGAACCACGTGTTGAACCCGTTTTTCACATTTCTCTTCTCAGGCCATTTTCCCAGACAGGAAAAAGTTCAGTCCCTTGAATAATCATTTCCACTGACTAGAGAGCCAGGCTAAGCATTGCCAAAAGTCACCTCTATGCAAGAACCATCTGTCACAGTCACACAGGAAGCCTCTCTTGGGGTTGCTGTAGATAATCCCATGGCTTTGTTGGCTGGGGCTCTCTCCAGGGTAGAGAGGCAAGCCATCTGCAGTTCCCACATTCAACCACCAAGAACCCTGTACACTGCATCAAGTAGAAGGAGGGCAAAGGCTTGGTGATAAGAAATCCCTTTCCGCATGCCCAGATCCTCCTGGGTGGATATCAGAACAGCACCTAGGATCACACACTCTACCATTCACATTGCTCATCTGGATCCCCACCTGAAAAACAACACACAGAATAGTAAAGGCCATGCATCCTACCCCGTGCCACCAGTCAGCCCCCAATGCCATGTACCAGTGCAAGCTGAGAGATGCCATTCACTTTGATTTAATGAAACATTCTCATATGAGAGAACAACATAAAAGAAGGCATTGGGAGCCACCATAACAACTGGGGAGGAGCATTCTTCCAAGATTTAAAAGATGTTCTTTGCCTTTGTCAAGCATTGGGTGGAATGGTGGCATCTCTTCCTCAGACACTATCTTCCACTGTGGACAGCACTTTGGGCTAGCATTCTCACTACCTGAAACAGGGCTCTCCTCCACTCCCCTCACTTATAAAGCACACAGGATGTGACAGGACTCATCCGGGAGAGTCTCCCACACCAGTTCCCTTCATGGGCTTCACAAGCAGGGTTCGGCTCCCTCCTGCTGAACATCAATACTCTTCCCCAGGCTTCTGGGAATTCAGCACCCTCCTTTGTGACATCCCTGAAACCAGCAGGGCATCTTTTACTACAGGCGACTGAGATTTCTAAATTCAGCCACCCAGGTCTACCTACAGCAATCTTAGCAAGCACCTCCAATAGAAAAAAAAATGACACCAATTAAGCATAATTATTAGGATTAAATCGAGCCATTACTCTAGCGCAATGCCTTTCTGCCAATATAAGCCCCCCTCCCAGGTTTTCCCCTTAAATTGGGACTGAGAGCAGTCATTAAAGGTTTGCGTCCCTCTGCCTTTATTATGTGTTTGAGTGCTGTCTTATTAAATTGAAATCAAATGCACATCTAGGGGAAAGTTCACTTTAATACCAACTCCCAGCAAAATGCTCAGAGACATATACAATGATGGAGGCTGACATGTTGCCAAGCAACAGAGGAGATGAGGCAGACATGGAGCTAAAGGGAAGGGTCTCCTGAAAGAATTAGTTAAGCTCAAGGGTTCAGATCTTACCAGATCTGGCCTGAATTTTTGTGGTATCTCCTGTCCCAGAAAAGACATTAAAGAGGGAGGTGATGTCATTAAAAGTTCAACACAATCACAGATGATTTAAACATACACAAACACACATGCCTTCCCCCTCCCCTAGGGGAATGTTGTGAACATGCGGCCAATGAATGCAACCCATTTCCACCTATGAACGCAGAGGAGGGTGTGGGGTTGCGAGTATGTGTGTTAATTTGCTGCTGCCTCAATGGTCTCAAGCCTCTTGACTCACTTTTCTCTTTCCCCTCCCCTCCTTTCCCACCTCCTTCTCTTAGGACAAGACCAGTGCTTTGAGCCTCAGCAATGTGGCAGGCGTGTTCTACATCCTGATTGGAGGGCTGGGACTGGCCATGCTGGTTGCCTTAATCGAGTTCTGCTACAAATCCCGTAGCGAGTCGAAGCGGATGAAGGTGGCATCGTCTTCCTGGGTCTTTTCCCTACCCTGTTCTCAGTGGCACAATTGGGTTCCCTGAGAGGCTTTCTGCTCCAAAGGAGTAGATCTGGACAGGTTGAGATCATTCAGGAAGCAGAGAGGCATCAGGGAGAAACTGAAAGGGACATCAGGATCTAAAAGAAAGGGAAGGGATGGGCAAATACTGTGCCCAAAACAGCAAGTGAGTCTTTCTGAAGGCAGGTCCATGAGGTTCAGGGTTCAGCCAGTAGAGTAAGAGGCTAATATTTCTGAAGTTACATCCAATCGAGCAGCTGCCCAGATGAGGGAAGGCATGCCTACCCAGTTCCCTGTGCTGATCTTGCCATGCTTGATGAACTGGGTCCATTTTTAGCTTCTGTATTACGGGGTGGCCCTGACAGAGAGCATCATCCACAGAGAAAGGTAAGCAGATTAGTTCAATAGCCCCAAACCACACTGAACACAGCTGAAGGCAGCAGAAGCAGAGAGGAATTAGAGAGGGTTGAGGAGCTGCCAGGAAAAAACATGAAAACCTGTTGGGCAGGGGGACAAGCAGACTCATCTTATGGAATTCCAAAGAATACAACAGCAGCAATGGCTGGAATCAACAGAAAATAGGTGTGAATACAACGTGCAAGACCCACTTTTCTAACAGGAGCACCTGAACCATCCCAGTGAATAGGGAGCTCACCATCACTGGTGCTATGTGAAAAGGGGCAAGTGTTCCTTAGCAAAGGCATAGATGAGAGCATCGCAGGGAAGCTATCCAGCCCCGGTATTGCATCCTGAGCCGTAGTGAGACTTGTACAGAAGTCAATCATGTGAACAGTGGCATAAGGAAGCAGAGAACTTAGGTCCCCTTTGGGACCTTCAGACCTTTGGATTTCAACAGGAAGTGGATATTGGAACGTGCTCAGGGCTAGGGAAATGCCTCGCAAAGTAAAGCGCCTGCCACAAAGACATGAGGAGTTAAGTTCAGAGTCTCTGTGCCCACTTAAAAACCAGGTGCAGCAGTTCACAGCTGTCATCCCACCACTGAAAAAGGGAAGACGGGGGAATCCCTGAAGTTCATTGGCCAACCAGCTTACCCAAGTCTATGAAGTAGAAGTTCAGTTAGAGACTCTGAATGAAAAAAAAAGTAAGGTAAAGAACAGTTGAGGAAGACTCCCAATGTCAACATCTGACCTATACACACACACACACACACACACACACACACACACACACGTACATACACCACACACACACATACAAACAATATACATACACATAAAAAAAGAAAAGACTGTAAAGACTATAGGAACATAGAGGAGGATTGGAGAACGCTGGTGGGAAACAGAAGAAATTAAGAGCAAACATTCTTTACACTGAGAAGGGACAAGCAGTGTGGCCACTATGGGCTTCACACCAGTGGGTATCCTGGCCTAGGCTCTCTCTTTGGCCTGACTGGATGAGTAAGATTTTTTTTCCTGGGGATTGATGTCCTATAATGTGTCCTAAAGGTCCACTTGTCAATATTCAATTTCTTCTGAGCAGGACACATATGCAACACTGGATCACTAGCACAAGTCCCTGCCCAGCCTCTCCCCAACCTTGGCCTGTGTGCATCCTGTGTACACCCTGGGTCAGTCCTGGGGAGACATCTCTAGTCAGTCCCTTGCTTGGAAACTCAGTGTTCAGTTCTGTATGAAACAGATAAAGGTAGAAGAAGAAGAAGGAAAAAAAAAAAAAAAGGAGTTTGCATCCTAGTATTGAGACCTTCTGTCCTGGCATTCAGCATTCCCACGTCATGGTTCCAGCTGCCTCCCTGCTGGCAATCTGCTTCCCTCCTCCCACCATGTTCCAGCCCCTGTGTGTTCTGTGCAAGCTGATCCCTCACCCCTTCTTCTATCTCATGAGGCCCATTTTAAAAGCCATTCTCCCACAGTATGGTAATAGGAACCATGAAAGTCTGGACACCTTGCTCTCCTCTTGACCAGCTCTCCCACCTCCACATTCTGTTGGATAAAAACAAAAATGGATCACAGCACAGTCATTGACTTTATACTTAAACTCTCCCATGAACGTGGTGGGATATGGCAAGCACCCTTAAGCCCTGAGCAGAGCTTTCTTTGCCAATTCCATCCAGAACATAAATTTACAGATTGTCCTTTCTTACCATCCAAAGAGAGGAACGGGCTGTTCAAGCAGCAAAGTGGGGCCCAGGCCAGGCGCTAAGCCAGCTACGCTCTTTGGCACCCTCTACCCCTTTCCCAAGGACCAGTGACCCAGGACTGGTGCTGGTCAGCTCTCAAAAGCTCCTCTCATAGCACCCCAGGACACAGTGTCCTGTGGATACCTAAGAGTGGAGAGCCTGGCATGATTCCATCCATTCTGTTTCTTAGCTCTGTCACCTTAGACAAGTTCAATTACTTTTATTTTTATAATTTTATCCTCTTATTTTTATTATTTTAAAAATGAGGATAGTGGTAGTATATACCTCATAAATTTGTAGTGAAGATACGAAATAATAGATTAAAGGATTGGCAGGAGACCCACATCGCAGCATGCTCTCAATAAATAATAACAGCAGTGATTGTTAGCACTCATGATATCAGCCTTATTAACAGACAGCTGCAGCTTCCTTCAAGCTTGCTTTTATTAATATTTACTTATTAACATGTGATTTTATTAATCACATGTACTAGAATGTTTTGAGCCATGCAGACCATGAGTCCTTAAAGAACAGGCTATGGCTATAGGGTACATATTTTTCATCAAGTTAATGTAGAATTGTGCACAGAAGAGACAAGTCTATTGGAGCAAGAAAAGAAGCATGAAGAGAGCGGCACATGGTTAAATAATGCAAACTGCCCAGTTTATAGCAGTGTTTCCAAGGTGGTTTTGATCATACCTGTCTACGCTCATCAACTGTGGTGTGGTTTGGTGTCCACCAAGCAAAAAATCACCTGAATGCCCAACATCCTTCTAGGTGTATAGTGATTTCTACTAACCCAGATAACTGAACAGAGGCTAGGATTATCTTCTAACTGAGATAGTGTTGACCGGCCCCATGGAAGGTTTCCCGCAGTCTTAGATGACAAGGGTTCTTTGAAGAGGCTGTTGTGTCATGGTACCATGCCTGAGAGACATTCTCACAACTCCCTTTACAGTGTTGTTATTAAAGTTCTCAGAAGTCACAGGAGCCCCCAAGAAGCACTAACCTAAGACTGTCCAGCACAGTCCCCCATAATCAGTTCCATTATGACTTCTGCACAAAACAACAGGACTCCTAATAGAATTTCCCATCTTTCCACTTCAACGGAGATACTTTCTTTATTAATCTAGCTGGCCCTTCATTTCTGAAGCTCCATCAATTCCTCTCTTATCTAGAAGAGATAAGTGGAATGCACTCCAGCCACTCCTCAGGCTTCATAATGAGCTGCTTTGCTTTTCCCAAAAGCAATTATTTCTGTTTAGAAGCACAGCCTACAACCCTACTCAGGGATGCAGATGGAGGTGACAGAGGTCTTTGGAAAGACCTTCCATCCTATGCCTTTCCCTGATCACAAAGTTTACCCCTTCTTAAAGCCAGGAACCACTAAACTAGCTCAGGCTCACCCCCACCCCACCCCATCGAGGGAAGAGGAAGAAGAGGAAAACTGAGCACAAAGAGAGGGACGAAGGCGAGGAGAGAGGACAAAAGGGGGAGGGAAGGCTGGGAACTTTCATATCAAGGTGTCAGCTCCTCATTTTCACTAGCTAGGTAATGTATTCTCGAAAATCTGCAGGCTAATAAGGAGTGAGGCTAGAAGAAGTAAAGGAGCTTGCTCCCACAGGTCACATAAGCCAGGAGCTAGAAGGACGGGGATTAGACAACGAACAAAGTCTCCACAAAGCCCAGGCTCTTGGTTTTAGTCAAGATGTTTCTAAACTGCTATATTTCTCTTCTTCCAGAAATTGATACTTTTTGAGCACGTCCTTTAAGTCCCTCAAGTGCCAGCCATTGTGCTGGTCACAAAGATAAACAAAATGCATCTCCTCACTCATGCTGTGTCATTGAGGCAAGCACAGAATTTTACCTGAATCTCCTTAACACTCTTTACCCTTTGATGTGTCAGGAACAGAACATATGTGTCACCGGGGAGGCAGGAGGACAATACTCAGCAGAGGTGATGCAACTAGGAACAACCCAGACACAGTGGTATTTATATAGGTTGAAGCAAAGAATGAACTAGCCAAAGCCAGAGAGTTGCCAACAAAGGGTGCCCAGAGTCAGAGACTAGAACTCTTGCCTGGAAGTGTCTAGAAACCAGTAAGGTTTGAACAGAGAAATACTGAATTGGCAGTGTAGGAGCTGAGGACTCAAAGACTTCGGGTAGCCCACAACATCCTAGTGTAACTTAAACTAACATGAAGCAAAACATCACCTAGGGCACATTTTTAATTGAGTAGAGCCATAGAGCACCTGCAGTTCATCTCTTCCAGGGAAAACAGAATAGCATCTTTGTCCTTGTTGATAGTAAAATAAAGATCTTTATCATTTTTGACCTTGTTCCCAAGGGAAATTAATACTCCAGCTCCCCCAACTCTCGGAAGAGCAGCTGACCTTTCAAACTTGTACATGACAATGCCAACACATGATATGCTGAAGCCACAACAGATTAGACTGTACACTTGCCTAGACTTAATGAGCAGCAAATGGCTTAACACTGTGAGGAAGCATCCTCTATGCTCAACCACTTCTTTGCACACATGATGAATGGGGTCATTAGTGAGACCTGAGCTTTCATTAGGATATTCTGACACCCAGAGGCTGGGCAGAGTTCTCCTAGCAAACCGAAAGACTGGGAAGCAGAACATGGTCACCATTGCAGAGATGGGTCTCAGAAGAACCATACCGGAGGACTCTACAACTAGACTTCTCATTCATTCGTTCTTTCTCTGATCCTGTTTCAGAACATCTCTAAGGATGTGCTTAAGAATGACTGGTATAGTTGGGAGGGAGCAACAGAGAGCCACCCTCTCAAAGGCAAGGGCAGGTATTATGTTAGTGACTGTTAGCTTTGGGAGAGTACAAGAATCATATTCAATAGGTCATCTACTCTGTCACTGCCTCAGATAACTGTTGTCTTAAACAAGTCAATCATGTGTACATGTCAGGTTCTCTTTAAAATGACTTGAGACAGTAGATAAGCTCAACTTTGCTTCCAGTTTAGAATCACCCCAGAAGCTTTTAAAGTTACATTCCCAGGCTATTCATTCACTCAGCGTTAGTGGAGTAGAACACAGACAGCAATGTTTTTTTTTTCCCTAAACCCCCACCCTGGGATTCCAAAGAACAGTGCAATTTGAGAAATAAAGGTCTACTGCCTGTTTAACTTGCTTTCTATCCCAGCATTCTGGATCTTGTCCTCTCTTCTCCAAGATCTCATAAATGTATCAGAAAGGAAGCTAGTGAGAGGCCAGTGCCAACCTGTGGATGGGTGTGCTCTGAGCAGCCCTCAGCTTCCTGAGAAAATGGCTCTGGTATTTTAATGTTGAAAGGTCTCAGTTACACACCAAATTTGTCTCAAAAGGCAAGGTATATGTAAATGACAGGAGGCTGACCTGTAGCCTCTGTGCTCACTCTTGTGGCTGCGTACACACACACACACACACACACACACACACACACACACATTTTTCCAAGGAACATACTAGACCAAAATCTTGAAGGCTAGACATTCCAAGCTACACTCTAGAAGGTTCTATATTTTTCCACTGACACAATTAAAATATTATTCTCTTTTCAACCTTTTTTTGTGTTAGAATCAGTAATCATTAATTCTTCTTGTTCTAAGCTGAGATTTCCCCTGAGTAGCACTGTGGTTCTGTTTATTTGGCCTTTGACTCAAAAGAACGCAATCCAAATCACACTTCCTCTTTGGTGGAGAAATGCCAGGGGAGGATGTAAATAAATTAAGTTCCAGGGTTTGAGGAAGAGACAGAACCAGCGTGGGCAGAATATCATATGGGGGGAAATCTGTCTGAATCATAGATTTTATTTTTTTGAATATCTTTTATTTATTCTTTGATAATTTTATACATGCATACAATGTGTCTTGATCACAACCACCTCCAGCTCTTCCCTCTCTCTCCTCTGGATACCAACCAATATATCTCCTGCCCACCTTCATGTTCTCTCTGCTTTTTTGATGTTTTTTGTTCTTATTTTGGGAGCCCACTGAATTAGTGCTACTTGATGGAATGTTGCCTGGTCTTGTTGGCTTGACGTGGTTCAGGATCTTGTTCAGGTAACCATAACTACAGTGAGTTTACTAGTGTAATGGCCAAGTCCAGAAGGCAGCATCTCACAGCATCCTCCAATCCTCTAGTTCTGACATTCCTCCTCTCCCCTCTTCAGTGATATACATTGACCTTTTAGGAGGACACAATGATATAGACACCCCATTTACAGGTGAGCATTCCCAGTCACTGAGTGTCTGCACTTTGATCAATTATGAGTATCTAAATTAACTAACTGTTGCAAAGAGACCATCTGGGTGAAGTTAAACACAGCACTAATCAATGGGTATAAACACAGTCAGTGAAAGGGTAATCTTATGACACGTCCATTTAGCAAAACAACAGTAGATTTCCCCAATAGGCTCTAGAATAACTGGCTTCTGCCAGATTTACAGTATTAGACAGGGGTTAAACCTTGTGAAGCTTGCAGGCAGGGCTCAAATCAAATCAGGAAATGGTTGATTATCTTCATAACCATCATGCCACTACTGCACCAGGAGACGTATCTTGCCTGGCAAGCCAGTATTGTAGCATTCAGAGTTTACCACTGAAGACATTCCCCCAGTAGTCTAATGTGGCACTTTCTGACACTAATGAATGCTAGCCATCAGGAAGTTAGTATGTCACTTCTAGTTTGATGTCCTGCACAACCAAAGTGTATTGTATCTTCAGCAATAACACTCAAAAGCAATAACCTTATTGTTTGTATTCCTTTCGAGTCTCTCTGACCTAGAATTCAAAGGGAGGGGCTGCCTGACCCTGAGATTCTCATGTAAAGACTCTTGTCTTATAGAGAAAGGCTTTTTCAACTCATGAGGGGTATCTGTGTTCAAACACTTTTTAAGTTATTTAAGCTTTTATTTTTTTAAGCTTTTATTTTTATTTTTTAGTTATTTTTTTTTAGTTATTTTTAAGCTTTTTATTATTTTTAATTGTATGTCAGTGTTGTAGTGGTATGTGAATGTGAGTGCTGGTACCCATGGAGGGCCCAGATTTCAGATGCCTCGAGCTGGAGTTATAGGCAATTGTAAGCCATCAGACATGGATGCTGGGATCAAACCCAGGTTCTCTAAAATTGAAACATGTACTCTCCATCTCCCTAGTCTCTAACCATATTTTTTAACTAGCCTCTAAAATAATGGTTTTCCCTACAACTTTAGTTTTGATTAACCTACCCCCTCTATGTCTGCCCCCCCCCACCCCAGATGAATCACAGATTTTGAAAAGAGAGAGAAAGAGAGAGAGAGAGAGAGAGGAGGAGGAGGAGGAGGAGGAGG
>JADRCD010215634.1:11929-24429 GCA_019843815.1 Montemys delectorum
TCAGAGGCAGGGGGATTTCTGAATTCGAGGCCAGCCTGGTCTACAGAGTGAGTTCTAGGACATCCAGGGCTACACAGAGAAACCCTGTCTCAAAAAACCAAAAAGAAAAAGAAAAAGAAAAAAAAAAGATTCACAGGATGAATGCACAAAGGTTTATAATAAAACAATTTCTACATTTTTAAAAAAAAATCTATGTATTTATTTTAGGTGTATGGATATTTTTGCCTGTATGTACCATTGTGTGCCATTGTGTCCTGAAGTACCCATGGAGGCCAGAAGAGGGCGCCAGTTGGAACCAGAGTTACAGTTAGTAGTCAGCACCATAAAGGTGCTGGGAAGCACACTGGATCCTCTGTGAAAGCAGCAAAGGGAAGGGCATTCAACACTGGGCCACCTCTCCAGAACCACTGCACTTTTTCCTTTAAAATGAAAGGAGAAAATCCTTACAAAGTCACATAAAACAGAGTTTTAGTTTTAAATGTTATCAGCATCAACTGGAGCATTTACTAGTGTTCTGTGCTGGGCACTGAGGAAAAGCCCTGTGGTTATGATAAAACCGAACTCTGCTCTCAAAGCTCAAAATCTAGAACAAAGATTTCATAGTTGTTATTCCTCTATTCAAAAGAAAAAGACTAGCCCAGCAGTGGTGGTGCATGCCTTTAATCCCAGCACTTGGGAGGCAGAGGCAGGTGGATTTCTGAGTTCCAGGCCAGTCTGGTCTACAGAGTGAGTTCCAGGACAGCCAGGGCTACACAGGGAAACCTTGTCTCAAAAAAACAAAAAAAAAAAAAACCCAAAAATACAAAAAAAGAAAAAAGAAAGACTTTAAGAGAGATCGTACTGGCAGCTAGAACAGAAAACAACTCAGCATTTATGCCCAAGGCACATCAAATAATTTGTGGTTTCTATTTGTAGACGTTGGTCACACCTATGCTACCAAGGCTAGTCTGGTTAAGACATCCTGCCTCAGCCAACTGACTAGCCAGACAGGTGTGTACAATCACGAAGGATTCTACGCGTGCCAGTGACTCTGCAATTTTTTTTTAAAGACAGGGTTTCTCTGTCGCCCTGGCTGTCCTGGAACTCACTCTGTAAACCAGGCTGGCCTGGAACTCAGAAATCCGCCTGCCTCCCAGGTGCTGGGATTAAAGGTGTGCGCCAACACCACCAGGCAAGATTTATTTTTATATGAATACACTGTAGCTGTAGCTGTTTCCAGACGCACCAGAAGAGGGCACTGGATTCCATTACAGATGGTTGTGAGCCACCATGTAGTTGCTGGGAGTTGAACTCAGGACCTCTGGAAGAGCAGTCAGTGCTCTTAACTGCTGAGCTATCTCTGCAGCCCAAGGACAACCTTGTTTACACAGGAAGTTCCAGGCAGCCAGTGCTAAGTAATGAGACTCCATCTTGACCTTGACCCCCTCCAAAGTGCACAGAATTTAAATACTAAGTAAGTAAGCCTGAATGAAGCCTCTCCCTTTCTATTTTTGGGGGGTGGGGGGCTGGGAAGTTAACTATCCTAGAGCCTGGAGCCCAGGCTGGTCACAAACTCATGTGCAGCTAAGACGCTGAATTCCCCTCTCAAAAACACTATTACAGGTAAGGGCCACCATGTGAGACTTTAAGCTTGCATCTTGTTTTGCTTTTTTTGTGTGTGAATACATGTTGGTATATTTGCCACAATGCATGTGTAGAGAGGCTGAAAGACAAGTAACTTCCTGGGAATCAGAACAAACACCCTTGCTACCCAAGCTAAGGCATCTTGCTCATCATAAGCCTGTACCCTCAGGCCGGAGAGTGAGTTCAAATCCCAGCAACCACATAGTGGCTCACAATCATCTGTAATGAGCTCTGATCTGATGCCCTCTTCCAGTGTGTCTGAATACAGGTACAGTGTACTTATATATAATAAATAAATCTTTAAAAAAGCCGGGCAGTGGTGGCTCACGCCTTTAATCCCAGCACATGGGAGGCAGACGTAAGGCGGATTTTTGAGTTCAAGGCCAGCCTGGTCTACAGAGTGAGTTCAAGGATAGCCAGGGCTATACTGAGAAACCCTATCTTAAAAAAAAACAAAAAAACAAAAAAACAAAAAAAAAAACACTTTAAAAATAAAATAGGCCTGTACCCTTTTAGAGCTTTTCATACTGTGTTTTCAAAGTTTACTTCATCTACAAAATTCTCCTGAGACTGAACCCTCCCTGTGTAGCTCTGGACTGGCATATGAATTGCCACATATCCCAGGCTAGCTAGAACTCAAGATTCTCCTGTCTTCGCCTCCCCGAGCCAGAATGCTCAAAGAATATTTTGTGTTTGTATGCATGACCAGGTGTTTCCCTCTACTGATGTATTTTTTAGAGCCATGCTCTTTGAGTGAGCCAAGAGCTCTCTGTGAGGGCTTTTACAAGGGTGTTGGAGATCAGAATTTAGAACTTCATGCTAAAGCAAGACACTCTCTTTTCTCTGAGCCATCTGGATCTACAGCCTTCAAAAAAAAAAAAATCCTTTTTAAGACTTAAATGTAGTGGTTTACAAACAACTGCTCCAGGTTAGACCTAGAAAACCCCATTCAATGAACCTTAGGTATCCAGGCTCAGCCTGTACTTGTAATTCAGCATTTAAAATCAAGGTCCTCCATGGCCACCGAGGAAGCTCAAGTTTACCTGTGCTAATTTTTTCTTATTAGATATTTTCTTTATTTAAAGACCCTAAACTGGGCATCGAGATGGAGGCCTTTAATCTCAGCACTGGGGAGGCAGAGGCAGGTAGAATCTGAGAGCCAGCCTGGTCTACAGAATGAGTTCCAGGACAGCCAGAGCTACACAGAGAAACCCTGTCTCAACAAAGAAAAAAAAAAGTAAAACATAAAAATCCCCTAAATGGAGGCTAGAATGACCTGCTGAGGAACTAAAAAGAGGAAATAGGGAAAAGCAAATGGGAAGCAGGGGAGCTTCAAAGTTTCTCTCCTCTACCAAACCCTCCCCCCTCCCTGGAGACGGGATATAGGGGTGTCCACAACCTCAGCACTAGATGAAAACAGTGGAAGGATCAACAAGTCCAAGCCAGTCCAGGCTGTATTAGCCTACACACACACACACACACACACACACACACACACACACACCTCAGAAGAATCAAAAAGGGATGGAAGCAAGACATCTTTGTTGATACAATGAAAGCTGAGTTTGATTACTGGAACCACATAAAAATGAAAGACACTAAAGCTGTCCTTTCAATTTTAGTCCACCTCTCCACAGGTGCTGGGGGAACAACCACCCCACCCACACCCACGGAACATAAAAAAATTAAGGGAAAATGTTAACTGGACAGTGGTGGCTCACCCCTTTAATCCCAGCACTCAGAGACCAGAGGCCAGACTGATCTACTGGGAGGACAGCTAAGGCTACATAAAGAAACATTGTCTTGAAAAAAAGAGAGAGATGAGGGGGAGAGAGGGGGGAGGGAGGGAGGGAGGGAGGGAGGGGGGAAGAAAGAAAGAAGGGAAGGGGAGGGAGGGAGGGAAAGAAGAAATGTTGAAGCAGAATGTATAAAGTTGCAGCTATCTGACAGGATGATAATGAAATCAGTTATGAAATGTTATTTGGTAACGGGTATTCAGAACTAGACTAGATGAAAATAGTAGATGAAAGAAAAAAAAAATCAAGGTATTTAAATTTTCAGTATCAGCCTGGGTGGAAAAGCTTACTATCCCAGAACTAGGAGGGCATAGGCTGGAAGATGGAAGCTCAAGGCCAGCCTGATTAATGTAGAGTGTTAGGACAACCAGGGGGCTGCAAAGCTGGACCTTGCCTCAAAAAAGAACAGAGGGGAAAGCTTTAATCTGACGTTATTAAATGTGTTACAGGAAAGACTGGAAGGCTAGGGATTCTTCAATTTCGGAGTTAATAGCAATATCGAGTTCTTTATTAGGAATAGCCTTTAGCATTTTCGTATAATAAACTGTTCTTGTTGGGTTTAAAGTGGCCATTTCCTTTTAATTTTTTTACCCTATAGAAAAGCGTACAGTCCTTCCTGGTAGTTAAATCAATATAGTCGGGCGTGGTATCTCACTCCTTGCAGTCCCGCACCAGGGAGAGGCAAAAACAAGAGGATTGCCGAAAATCCTAGGGCAGTCAGACTATATAGGTCAACCGGGGCTACACAGTAGGACTGTCTCAATAAACCCGCTCCCATCGTTAATGCAAACACTCCTCCAACGTTTATAGCTGGGAATTTTTTTTTACACGCGTACTGTCTAACTGCCACCTGATCATACATTTTCCGAATAATTTCGTCTCGCTTACCAAACAAGAACCAAACCTCTCTCCTCGGATCTCCTTTCCCGCAAAGAGGAACGCCGCTCAAAAGGGACAGTAACAATAATGGCAGTTCATAAAAATCAAGGCTGGAAGAGCCTAACGCTGGCTCCGAACGCTCGGTTCCGAGACAAAGCTCGGAACCGCCGACCACTGACTTACATACAAAGGCATATACAAAAGCCGCTGCTCCCGGCGGGGCGGGGGGTGAGCGGCGCAGAGAGCTGAAAAGACGTTACAAACGGATAGCCCGGCGCGGAGCCCCGGGGCCGGCCGAGCTCGCCGGGACCCCTTGGAGGGTCTCAGGGCGCTCCGAGGGTCGTTAGAGCCCGATTCGCATCGGCGAGCTCGCGCCGCATCCCCGAACCTGTGGCGATGGAGGCCAGGGCGGGGACACCGGTCCTCTCAGCACGCACCGGGGCGCCGCTGGGCGGGCGACGGGAGGTGACGGGACCGCCCCGGCAGTCCGAGCCCGCGGTCTGAAACCCGCAGCGATGCGGCGGCGGCCGACCTCTGCGGAGGCTGACGCAGCGATGTTCTGCGGGCAGCCGCAGCGGGGACCCCGCGACGCCCGCCTCCGCCTCTGGCTCGGCCCCGCAGCCCCCGCCCTCCGCCGCGCCACGCAACGTCCTACCTGCAGGTGACCTGTTTCGTCCAGCCGCCGCCGCTGCCGTCGCTGCCGCCGCCCCCTCCTCCCGCCCCCGGGGACGGGGCAGCGACTGTGGGGATAGAGGTGAGGGAGGCCGCTGCCACCGCCGCCGCTGCCGCTCCTGCTCCTGATGTTGTGGCTGTTGTTCCGGGAGCCGCAGCCTCCGCCATTACTGTTTATCCCACACAGCAATGGCCCCGGAACTTCCGGGATCACATAGTTCCGGTCCGGCCGAGAAGGAGAAGACAGCGAAGGGAGGGGAGGGGAGGGAGGCTGAGGAGCCCGAGAGCTCCGCGCCAGTCCCGCGCCGTGTCACCGCGTCTCCGAGCGCTCTGGTCTCAGGAACTGCGGGCTCCGCTGGGCGCCCTCGGCCCTCCTCCGGCGACGCTGATTGGTGATGGCTCAGGCTCCGCCCTAAGGGGGCGTGGCCGCGCGCTTAGCCAGGTGTGTTCAGATGGTCCTGGTCCTAGCCATCAAAGGACCACAAGCAAGGACCGACCTCATCCTACGGCTGCTGGCGCACGTACGAGGTGGGGGGAGGCCTGGGGGTGTGTCAGCTCTTTCTCCAGCGTGAGCCGAATACCTATTGTGGTGGGATCGGTCTCCTTCCCTCTCGGGGAGGACAGTAGCCACTGTCTCACAGGAACTGTCAGAATCCCTGCTGATGGAAGTACCGGGTGGGCCTGGTGGCAGACATCTTGGAATCCCAGCAATCTGAAGGCTTGAGCAGCACGATGGCTGCAAGTTCGAGGCCAGCCCAGGCTAAAATAGGCCCTGTCAAAATAATAATAGTAACGATGTAAATAAATATGTGAGGTAGCCTAGTTTGTAATACCAGCTCTTGGGAAGCTAAAGGAAAAGTGTTTGGTTTCCTACCGGACAAAGGACTGAGGTGCATATTTTACATACCAAAGCAGACTTGGCCTCCAGGCTTTCCCAGCATCCATTTAGTCCCTATTTGAGATACCCTGCTCCCAACCTTGAATTTAACAGCCCAGGGGCTAGGCTGCCCTTCCTCCAAAGGCTCCTCCCTATATATTCCAGATTTTTGTCTGGTCTCTTCTTCTCTTTGCCTGCACGCCCTTTCTTTCTTCCTCCCTTACCCCATCCTTCCCCATAGCGACTCCTGAGGCCAGTGAACCAGCCCATCCAAGAGCAGCTACCCAATAAACCTGCTTTTGATGTAATCTAATCTGGTTTGAATTGGCTCATTTCACCAGCATCAGAAATAACCTTTCAAAAAGGATCGCAGGCCATACAGCCTTCAAGGGCATGTCCCTAAGGACAGACTCCCAGCAACTAGGCCCATTCTGCTAAAGTTTCCACCATCGGGTTGTATTAATCCACTGACGAGGTCCGTACTGTCATGAGCCAATCATTTCTCCAAAACTCTATGTCAAAACATGAAGCACCAGAGACCAAGACACATTGCATGAACTTCTGAGGAACATTTTAGATCCAAAGTTCTCTCTCCTTCCCTCTCCATCCTCCTCGATATGTAGACCTGGCTGGACTTTAGTGTACAGAGATCTGTCTGCCTCCCAAATAGTGAATACTGGGGTTTAAAGCCTTCACCACGGTACCCCTTTATTTTATTTTACTTTTAATCTTTAAGATTTGTGCCGGGCGGTGGTGGCGCATGCCTTTAATCCCAGCACTTGGGAGGCAGAGGCAGGCGGATTTCTGAGTTCGAGGCCAGCCTGGTCTACAGAGTGAGTTCCAGGACAGCCAAGGCTACACAGAGAAACCCGTGTCTCGAAAAAAAAAAAAAAAAAGATTTGTTGCACAATTGTTAAGGAGGTAACACAAATGTTAGCAACAATTTCAATTGAAAAGTTCTTGTCACTATTGTCATTCACAGGGGCAGGTCTTAGCCCTCTGAGGTGTTGGTGTCAAGACTTCATATGCTGGAGTCTTCCACATCTGAGCCAATTACTAAGCAAAGGAAAAAACGGTCATATTCTGAGTGGACAGTGTATCTGGCTTCACCCTGTGTTGTGGTCTTGCTGTCCACTCCCTGGTCCTCTAGTGTCCACAGACACCTGGAAGGCAAAGAGGAAGAATCAATCAGCTTTCTACCACACAGGCTTCTAGAGGCTTCTCTACTGCAGCAGCCACAGAAGGCAGGAAAAGCTGCTCCACAGGAGGATGCAAATGGGGCTCATGGGATACTTGCAAAACTAGGCCAGAATAAAACCCCTCAAAGCAGAGCCCTGCTCCCACCTCCCTCCCAGAAGCCTTTGAGGCTATAGAACAGCACTGGGAGCAGATATTTGGTGAGGCTAGTGTCAGCAGGCAGGAGACCGAGAGGCTGAGGTAGTGAAGATGTGTTCAAAAGCACCCAGGTTTCACAAGGACAGGAGTGGACCTTCCAAACACGGGGAAAGGCTTTCACTTCCTCTCCTTGCATTATCAATGACCAGGGCACAGGCAATCCACAATCAATTTCGAATACTGGCACCCCTTCTTTTTTTTTTTTAAATCAATTCAAAAGTTTATTAGATATAGAGAAGACCTGATATCTCACAGTCAATACTTAAGTTCCCAGTAATAATACACTTGAACAGAGAATCGCTGTACTTTTGGCCTAAGATGTGTTGCTGAATACATGAATGAGTATACTTGCCCCAAATGTTCAACATAAACAGAGAAGTGATTGGCAGAAAACTCACCATCGGTACTAGAACCAGCCAGCTTTGGGCTCTGGGGAATCTTTTGTGTAGCATCCCCACATCCACTTTGCTCAGACCCAGCAGAGGTGGTGCAGCCTGCGCTCCTGGTTCCACAACTGACATCTTTTTCCCTGCCTGACCATAGATCTCCCTTGCCCATGCCCTGCTGCTTTGCTGGGAAAGGGCCATGAGGAACCCACATTGATGCTAACCCGTAGGACCGCTGCATGCTTATACTTGGGAGTAGCCGGCTCCAGCTGGATGCAAGAGGACAGACAGACAGACAGGAAGTTATCCCCTTTCTTTTTCTTCCTTTTTTTTCTTTCTTTTTTTGTGGCTTTTTTGTTTCTGTTTGGTTTTGGTTTTGGTTTTTGAGACAGAGTTTCTCTGAATAGCCCTGGCTGTCCTGGAACTCACTCTGTAGACCAGGTTGGCCTTGAACTCAGAAATCCACCTGCCTCTGCTTCCCAAGTGCTGGGATTAAAGGCATGCACCACTATTGCCGATGTATTCATTTAAGGTGTACAATATGATCCAAATATATAAGAAAGGGATTATTATTAACAATAAATGCATTACCTAGCAAGTGTCTTTGTGTATGGTAAGAAGCTAAACTCTAATCTTTAAGAAAAATTCTAATGTATACTATGCTATTTATTATATACCTCATTTAGTAGATTAGATCTCTAAACTTATTTGTCCTATCTACCTACAACTTTGTACCCTTTGCTGGGATTTCCCCATTTCCTGTCCACCATCTGTGGCAACACTGTTTTCTATGTGTTTCATTTTCTAAACATCCCACAACTCTATGACATCCCTAGAATCTAAAAGCAAGGTGGGGGTCACCAAAGTACTTCAGAAGCCATTTGTTAGCCAGGGTTCTGGCTCTTGCCCAGTGTCTGCTCAAACAGCCTCAGTCTGGTTGGAAACAGACTTGAAGGTGAGCCAGAAGTCTTTCTGTCAGTATTCAAAAGACATAAGTTCCTCAGCCTCCCTAGGGCTGGGGTGGTAGCCATGCACCACAATACCCCCCCCCCCACACACACACACACAGCTTTTTTTTCCCCAGGAACTGTTTTCCCTGTTTGGTTATTTAAGTTTTGGTAGTGATTGTGAGTTTTATGTTTGTTGAGGTCAGAAGACGGCATCATATCTTCTGAGAGTGGAATTACAGGTGGCCGTAAGCCACTGTCACATGGGTGCTGGGAACCAAGGAACAAGTGCTCATAACCCCTGAGCCATCTCTCCACTACCCGCCACCTATATCTTCTTATTGTTACAGCTCTAATAACTGCACATTGTATGCGGGGAGAAAGATAGAGCGTGTCTGAATGAGTATGAGGAAGACGTCATCCATCCAAGGCATGCGTTCAATGAAGACCAGGATGGCTGGCAGCCGGCACTTTGTGTTCATCTCCTCCACCTGGGTTTAGTGAGAAAATGAAAGGACTCAGAATGCGGGGATGACAAAAAACATCTTCGTGTATTGATTTGCCCTGAGAAATAAACCGACCTGCTGACAGAGAAGTTGGATGCCCCATCGGCAAGGAAAGCCTTTGATCCAGGAACTTGCAGTTAAGAGATAGCTGCAGCTTGCTGTTGGAGTTCACAAAGCAGCATGAATCCAGGCTGGTTGGGAGGGAAGGTGTTGGCACAGGTACAATTACAAACTGACTTTTAAATAAGTTGGGGGTGGTGGCGTGGGCCCTTGCCATAGACAGCAGGTGAACAGACAATGTAGGACCCAGGATAGTGTGGGAGGAAGCCAGAGATAGCTCTGCAGTGCTTCCTGAGAGCAGAAAGCCCTCTGCAAGAAGGAGCAGGCTGCCTGCCCTCAGCTGTCAGCTGCTGGTTGAACTGGGTCCTGCAGACACCCACCTCCCCGACACACACTCGGGACCCCAGCAGTGTTTCCTTCCTCCTTCTGACTGGGATGTTCTCAGGTCCCATGCAAGGTTTCTACACCCAAACTCTTCTGAAAATAAATCAACCCTGAGTCAAATCAACACATTCTGACCATTTATTTATCAGACAAGTTGGCACCTGCCTCCCAGTCTCTAGCCAATTGATATCTGATGTTTGGTATCTTTAAAGGCCACATGGAGGTCACATGACCTTCAGACTCCTATGCTCTCCATCTTCCTTGCCCTTTTCTGTTTTCTTTCTTCCTTTTTAGATTTATTTATTTTTTTGTGTGTGAGCATTTTGCCTGCATATAAGTCTGTGTACCACACACATGCCTGGTACCCACGGAGGTCAGAAGGAGATCCATCAGATCCCCTGGAACTGGAGTTGCAAATGGTTAAGAGCCCACCATGTGGGTGCTAGGAACCAAACTCAGGTTCCCTACAAGAACAAGAACTCTTACCCACTGAGTGGCCTCTGCAGCCCCCTCCCCTGTTTTCTACGAGCTTCTCTCTGTAGTAACCACAGGCCTTCTCATATTCTGGGTCAATGGTTGACTACTGAACAAGCACCCTTCGCTAGTGGTATATCCCCTTCTCAGCCAACCACCCGAACCAGCACCATTTGTCATATAGTCTTTCTGGGTCATGGAGGCCTACACTACTTTAGTGAAAGCCTCAGACTTCCAATATAAAACTGGTCAGTCAGGGACTGGAGAGGTGACTCAGTGGTTAAGAGCTTTTGCAGCTCTTCCAGAGAACAGGAATTAGGTTCCCAGCACCACATCTGTCTGCTCATATCCTATATAGATGGCATGTATGCGCGCGCGTGTGCGCGCGCGCACACACACACACACACACACACACACACACACACACACGTGCTCCGGCATGCGCATGCACACATACCCCTATATACACACCATATTAAATAAACGTTATATACTTATTTAATTTTAATTTTATTTTATTTTGGTTTTTCGAGACAGGGTTTCTCTGTGTAGCCCTGGCTGTCCTGGAACTCACTCTGTAGACCAGGCTGGCCTCGAACTCAGAAATCTGCCTGCCTCTCCCTCCCAAGTGCTGGGATTAAAGGCGTGCGCCACCACCGCCCGGCCTGGTCTCACTTTCTAGTCTAGGTTGGCCTAAAGTCAACTCAGTTTTAGCCTCCAAAGGGCTAGGATTACAGGAATAAGTCACCAATGTCAAGTTATAATTTTTTTCCTTTTGGAAAGACTTCAGCCGGCGACACTACCAATGAATCATATCTCTAAACCATGAGCCTTCAATTCCTCAGGCTGAGGGTGTTCCAGCTAGCTTGCTTGAGGCCTTCCTTGTTTTGATAGCAAGCACTGAAAAGAGGCAGGGTCAGGGAGGCGGGGTAAAATTAAATGGTGCAGTATACTTCTGTATATTTTGTAACAGTAAGTTTGTTTATTGTAGCCTAGATTAGTCTTGAACTCATGATCCCTACCACCACGACCTTAGCTTCTTGATGCTGGAATTACAGGGGGTACTACAGTAGTAATACCAGGAAGCATTCTTGAGCCCCGAAAGACCAATCAGGAGCTGGTCCGATGAAATCACACAGGGTCTTCATTCACAAGCTCAAACTTGGGCTTAACTTACCACAGGATGGTTTCAGTGAAGAAAAATCCCCAAACACTCATCGGAACAAAGTTTTATAGGAAATGGCAAGCGGAAGTGTGAGTGTTCCTAGCCTGGCAACCATCTAATTTGGGGGGGCTACTGTGGCCTTTAACATAATTGGCTGGTGCTGGGAGTCAACCGATCAACTTCTGCTTTTCTTCTGATTGGTGATTGTTAGGCAGGGGCGGGCTTGTAACCTGGAGGTGCAGATTTATTGGGGAATAACCTGGAGACTGCTGGTAGACATTGGATTTGTTGGGGGTGGGGGCGTGTAACCTGGAGATGCACATCTTGTTGGGGGATAGCCTGGAAACTTGTGCTAGGTACCAACCTGTTAGTTTACTTCAATTCAAACTTAGATCAGGTTCTCTAAGATGGAGTCTGAACCCAAAAAATTTGGTCTCTCACTACCACAGGTGGCTTATTTTACATTTTTTATCCAGTACTGAGATTTTAGCCCAGGGCCTTATATATACAAGGCAAGCACATCCCCAGCTTTCTATTACCATAATAAGATTTGTTGTTTCTGTTTTTGTTTTTTGAGACAAGATCTCAAAAATGTGTAGCTCCTGCTGACCTCAAACTCCTTATGGAGACCTGGCTAATCTCAAACTTTCACCGTCAGCCTGACTCTGCCTTAACACCAGCCACACCCTGAAAACTGTATTTTTGGTTTTTTCCTGGTGGTAGTGATGCACTCCCCGTCCCTCTCCAAGTGCGCGTGCGTGCGTGCGTGCGTATGTTTGTGTGTATGCATGTTTTTGAGACAGGATCTCACTCCTGCAGCCCAGGCTAGCCTTAAACTTGTGTAGCTGAACTGGCCTTGAACTCCTGATCCTTCTGCTTTCACATTCCAAATGGTGAGACTGTGTCCTGGGGTGGATGTTGAACTGGGTACAAATGACTAATAGTTTAAGAGGTAGAACTATGACCTGGCTGGGGTGGGGATGGGACTGAAGTGTGAGGAGAATGTTCAAGGAAAGCACATTAGGCAGACGACTGCCCCGCTCACCACAGCCAATGCAGAAAAGGCAATCCTTGACTGACTCAGGATCCAAAAGCTGTCTTTGAGGTAGCTTGAAGTGGGACCAGTGTTTAAGTACAAGACAGAAGGTGAGTTCAGATGCATTCCTGTAATCCCAGGATTTGGGAGATGGAGGCAGGAGGATCAGGAGATCAGAGCCACCCTCAACTACATAACAAGTTCAAGGCTAACCTTTGTTACCAGAGACTTTATTTCAAAGAAAATACCCACAGCATTAAATAAGTAAATGGCCTTTGTGACAGATGAAACACCGCCAGC
>JADRCD010215636.1:0-27560 GCA_019843815.1 Montemys delectorum
TATTTTCTAAACTAATATTCATCAAACAAATCTAAGATTAGTATTAATGAAATGTGTGTTCACAGTGGCAAGTTCTTTCTGTATCATTGTGCTGTTTCTAAAATAGAAGTTAAATAAACAGTCTTTTAATAGAGAAGTTTGCCATGGATTTTAAATAAAGAATGACTTAATGTTAAAATAAACATCATAAAACAAGATTTCTCAGGTGAACATGGGTAAACATTGGATAATGAAAATAATGTGTTAAAGTTAAAAGAAAGTGATAAGATATGTAAATGCTATTAATATATCACTTGATCCAAAAAACGTTAATAGCTAACATTTTAACAAATTATATACACCTAGAGCAGCAATAATCTTAAAATACCTATGAGACTGGGAATCTAAATAGAATAGAAAAATAGATCCTTGCCATAGCTCTCTTATTATTAAAAATGTCATGTTTCAATGAAGTACTCTTATGTAGTTCATCTGAGATGTCTTATTTTTATAAAATGATAATTTTGTCTACTGAAAATAACCCAAACAAAAGGATCTTTTGAGTAAGAATGTGAAAAAGAAAAAATCAAATTGTCATTGGAAAAGTTTGGAAAAGTTTTATTTGAATTTTTTCTTTGGTAGATAAAGCAAACATCCATTACATTTCAGAGCATTTGAAACTCTAATTTATATTAAGACATGCAGCTTGAAAGCTTTCAGGAAAATATGTTTGGATCTTATATGTACAGTAATGTCACTTACATAAATTTAGATGTAGCAATTTTCAAGGACACAGAGCTTAACCTGTGGCTCATAATGTCATATGACTGGACATTGAAGCTGTGCATATACAATCTACATATATTGTTCTAAGCTCATTCACAGAAAACCACTGAAAACATTGAACAAATCACTATTTTATTAAGAATGTCATTTATCCTAACACAATCATGTATTGCTCGTAGGACAAGGAGTGTAGCAGCTAGATATCATGGAAAGCAGTACTAATGTCTTGTTGAAAGACACATATATTGCAGACAGGGGAAGAAGAAGAGACAAAGATAAATTACTGCTTTCTTAAATCCATGGTAGTCTAGAACAAACATTTTTATTAAAGTAATTTTGAGCAAGAATTCATCCAGACCACCCAGAAATTTCTCAGAGGGAATTGTATTTCCTAGTGCCATATGAAAACAATTATATAAGTCCATAAAACATTGTCATAAGCTATGTTATTTCTTCAAAGTTCAGAACATCAGTTAAAGATGAAACCTCCTAACATATAGCTTGTGCTTATAATTCAAATAATAGGCACCTACAAATGACAGACCTGATGCTGATTAGAGATATACAGAAGCAGAGATGAACTGGGAACAATAAAGTGAAGTAAGGAGACAGAGCATATTCACGTTATAAGGGAGACAGACCCATTCACTTCAAACCTTATGCTTCATGAATGTATTAAAGACGTGTGTCAGAATCACATTTCCCTGAGGCAGGTAGACTTTGTTAGCTTCATTCTTTTAGAGATATGCTTCACTTCTTTGGTTTTCTAGTATTTTAAGAAGGATTTTATCCTTGATGAACAACAATTTTGAAATGTTATGAGCAACCATTAACTGAAGCCCAACCAGTGAGTCATACCATAATTTTTCAGGAATTATCAGGATTTAGACAGTGTTAGTTAGGTATGAAGACCATAAAGCTGCATCTGCCATGACATGAAGAGGCATTCAGGATAAGAAGCAATCACAAAAGAAGCATAACATAAGGGAAATATAATCTGAGTGTCCCTTGAATCCAGGATTCTCTGAGGGTAATTGTCTGAAACTCCCAGTTCTATAAGCCAATGTGCTTAATAACTTCTGTTGCTTCTATGAACTTGATTTCTGCTCTCTCACAAATAAACAGATCTTAATAAGTCATGTTAAATCTAGAATCTATGATACCTTCATGGGATACCTACTTACAAATAGATTGGCTAGTTAATAAAGAACAGACCTCCCAGAAATTTCTCAGAGTAGACTACATATCCTACTGTTATATGAAACCAATTATAAGTACTCAAAGAGGTTCTATCTTAAAATTTATAGATGTTACTTTAATTAAAGTTAATGGTATCACCATTTCTGTAAATTCAGATGTCTTTTGTTTGCTTAGAAAAGTTATTGAGAGAAGCTTGACTCCCAGGTGCTCTGACACACCTACGACCACAGGTGAGGTCACAACATCTGTCTCAACACACAGAGTAACTGGGACCCCCAGGATCCAGGAACATAGGAACCCCTACCTAGCCAGAGGCATGGGTTCCTTCCAGTTTCAGCACGCACCTGGAGCAGATCTGGGGCACTGGTTCTGCACCCACTCCTACAACACCCAGAAGAATTCCGACTCCTGAGTACTCTAACATGCCTAGGATCATAAGTGTGGGAAAAACATCTGCTCCAACACATGGAGTAACTGGGACTCCAAGGATCCATGGAATAGGAATCCCCACCCAGCCAGAGGCACGAGTTCCTTCTGGTTTCAACATGTACCAAGAGCAGACATGGGACACTGGCTCTGTACTCACTCCTACAACACTAAGAGGGAGCCCGACTCCCAGGGTCTCTGAAAATCCCAGTATCACAGCCCCTCAACACCAAGAGGAAACTCTACTCCCAGGTTCTCTAACAATCCCAGGATGATAGGAACTTAGGAACCTTCTTCCAGGCAGAGGCACAGGTTAATTCCAGTTTGAACTAACACCTGGATCAGACCTGGAGTGCTGGTTGTGTACCCACTCTTATAACACCCAGAGGAAGCTCAACTCCTAGGCACTCTGACATGCCCAGAATCATAGGTTAGGTTACAAGATCAGCTCCAATAACTGGAGTAACTGAGGACCCCACAGGAACCAGGGAAACACAAACCCCTGCTCAGCCAGATACACAGTAGTTTCTCCACATTGATAGAGAAACCAAGATATTCATGACAAAACCAAATTTATACATATTTTTATACAAACTCAGCCCTACAAAAGATAATAGATGGAAAACTCTAACACAAGGAGGGAAACTATACTCTAGAAAAAGTAGGAGAGTAATCTTTTTTCAACAAACCCAAAAGAAGATAGCCACACAAACATAATTCCACCTCTAACAACAAAAATAACAGGAGGCAACAATCACTTTCCCTTAATATTTCTTAATATCAACAGACTCAATTCCCCAATAAAAAGACGTAGACTAAGAGACAGGATACATAAACAGGACCCAAGTTTTTGCTACATACAGGAAATGCACCTCAGTGACAAAGACAGACACCACCTTTGAATAAAAGACTAAAAAAAGGTTTTCCAAGCAAATGATCCTAAGAAACAGGGTGAAGTAGCCATTCTAATATTGAATAAAATCGACTTTTACCCAAAAATTATAAAAAAAGGACACTTCATATTCATCAAAGGAAAAATCTACCAAGATGAACTCTCAATCATGAACATCTATGCTACAAATGCAAAGGCACCCACATTCGTAAAAGAAACTTTACTAAAGCTCAAAGCACACATTGTACCTCATACAATAATACTGGGAGACTTCAACACCTCACTCTCATCAGTGGGCAGATCAAGAAAACAGAAACTAAACAGAGACACAGTGAAACTAATAGAAGTTATGAACCAAATGGATTTAAAAGTTATCTATAGAACATTTCATCCTAAAACAAAAGAATATACCTTCTTCTCAGTAACTTATGCTACCTTCTTCAAAATTGTCCATATAATTGGCTACAAAACGGGCCTCACCTAATGCAAGAAGATTGAAATAATCCCATGTATCCTAACAGATCACTGCAGACTAAGAATGATCTTTAATAGCAACAAAAACAGTGGGAAGCCCACATACATGGAAGCTGAACAATGCTTTCCTCAATGATAACTTGATCAAGGAAGAAATAAAGAAAGAAAATAAAGACTTTTTAGAAGTAAAAGCGTACATTAAAAGTCTCCCAAGGAAAAAAAAAGCCCAGGATGAGATGGTTTTAGTGCAGAATTATATCAGATCTTCAAAAAATATCAGATCCTACTACAAAAGCTGATACGTACCAAAATTCGAATATCTGGGTGAAATGGATAATTTTCTAGACAGATACCAGGTGCCAAAGTTAAATCTGGATCAGATAAACCATCTAAACCATATCATAATCCTTCAAAGTAGACCTAATACTAATACTCCTCAAACTATTCAACAAAATAAAAACAAAAGGAACAGTAACCAATGCTTTCTATGAAGCCACAGTTAAACCACACAAAGATCCAACAGAGAGAGAGAGCTTCAGACCAATTTCCCTTATGAATATCTATGCAAAAATACTCAATAAAATTCTCCCAAAACAAATCCAAGAACACATCAAAACAATCATCCATCATGATCAAGCAGGATTTATCCTAGATATTCAGGGATGGTTCAATATATTGAAATCCATCAGCACAACCCACTATATAAATAAACTAAAAGAAAAAAATTACATAATCATCTCATTAGATGATGAGAAAGCATTTGACAGAAGTCAACACCCCTTGATAGTAAAAGTCTTGGAAAGATCAGGAATTCAAGGCCTATACATTATATAGTAAAAGCAATATACAGCAAACCAGTAGCCAACATCAAACTAAATGGTGAGAAACTTGAAGAAACCCCACTAAAATCAGGGACTAGACAAAGCTGCCCACTCTATCCCTACCAATTGAAAGTAGCACTCAAAGTCCAAGCCAGAGCAATTACACAACAATAACAAAAGAAAAATCAAAGGGATACAAATTGGAAAGGAAGAAGTCAAAATATCAGTATTTCCAGATGATATGATAGTATACTTAAGTAACCCCAAAAATTCCACCAGAGAACTGCTAAACCTGATAAACAACATCAGCAAAGTGGCTGGATATAATATTAATTCAAACACAGTAGCCTTCCTCTACTCAAAGGATAAACAGGCTGAGAAAGAAATTAAGGAAACAACACCCTTTACAATAATCACAAATAACATAAAATACCTTGGTGTAACTCTAACCAAGCAAGTAAATGATCTGTATAACTAGAACTTCAAGTCTCTAAGGAAAGAAATAGAAGAAGATCTCAGAAGATGGAAAGAACTCCCATGCTCATGGATCATCAAGAATAAGATAGTAAAAGTTGCCATCTTGCTGAAAGCAATCTACATATTCAAAGCAATCCCCATCAAAATTCCAAATCAATTCTCCATAGAGTTAGAAAGAGCAATTTGCAAATTCATCTGGAATAATAAAAAACCAAGGATAGCAAAAACTATTCTCAACAATAAAAGAAATTCTGGGGGAATCACCATCCCTGATCTCAAGCTGTATTACAGAGCAATACTGATAAAAATTGTGTGGTATTGGAACAGAGACAGGTAGGAAGATCAGAGTAATTGAACTGAAATGAACCCACACACCTATGGTTTCTTCATATTTGACAAAGGAGGCAAAATCTCTCCTGTTGAAAAAAGACAGCATTTTCAACAAATGGTGCAGGTTCTACTGGAGGTCAGCATGTAGAAGAATGCAAGTTGAGTAACAATCTCAAGTCCAAGTGGATCAAAGACCTCCACAGAAAAACCAAAACCACTGAACTAATATAAGAGAAAGTGGGGAAGAGCTTTGAACACATGTGCATAGGGAAAAATTTCCTGAACAGAACCACAATGGCTTATGCTCTAAAATACACACTGCACAAATGGGAACTCATAAAATTGCAAAGCTCCTGTGGCAAAGAACACTGGCAGTAGGACAAAATGGCAACCAACAGATTGAAAAGAATCTCTATCTACATCCAATACAGGGCTAATATCCAATATATACAAAGTACTCAAGAAGCGGGACTCTAGAGAATCTAGACCCTATTAAAAATGGGGCACAGAGCTAAGCAAAGAATTCTCAGTGCACTGAGTCAATGCAATGAAGTTGAGTTTGTGAGTTGATGCAATTCAGTGCAGGTCATCAGAGGCAGTGGAAGCCAGAGAATGAGAAGGAGCCAAAAGATGAGAATAAATTGCCAGAGTTTGTTTGACACCAAACAGAGCAGTTCAGTGAGCTGAGAGAAGCTAGATTGAATCAGTCATCTTGGAGAGCAGATTGAACAAGAACAATTGAGTTGAACAAGCCAGCTAAAATTCAGAAAGAACAAGAAAGGTTGATCTTGTTCGGCAGAAAGCCTCCAAGACAACAATGACATCAGGCAAATATGATATTTTTACATACCGCCCAAGTACATTACACAAGTGCACAATTACACTTGATAATTTATTTTTTAAAATTTAGATAAATTTAACTTTATGTATAAATGTCAAGATACACATTTAATAGTCAATTGTACTAATAGGGATTATAGTTTTCCATGAAAATATAAGATTGATAAAGATTTTATGTAGGAATAGATATTTAACATTAGAGGGACATGGTAAATGTCCTTAGAAAAACTTTAGCAGTTATCTGTTTAAGTGAAAGTAAAGGTTTCTCTCATAAGGATTCTGACTACATGAATATTCCATTATTGAAATGTACTTCATTGTATGCTATTTGGATCAAAGGAACAGGAAATAATAAAAAATATATTTTAATTCATTTTCATTTAATTTACTATCTGGAAGCTAGATTTTTAAGATCAGCAGGAATACTTTTTAAGCTTATATAACTGGTAAACATGCTATTTATCTCTCTTACAATAACTAAAATGAGAGAGATAAATCGAGAATTGAAACCACAACTTTAAATACAAATCCTGTCTGGACCTATTCTATGTTTTTGAACATATCATTTGTCATACTGAAAAATAAATCCAGAACAAAACTCCAGGAAATTCATCATATGTAATTGTATTGGTTTCATGTAGTTCCTGTAACAAAGGGAGAACAAAGGAAAACAAACAAAAAACTCATTGAAAGCAAAAGGTTATAATGTCGAGTTCCTAGGCCCTGATAACTTAGTTAAGGGGTGCTTGATAATGGGGAGGCAGCAATTACCTCTCTCTCTCTTAGCATCTGCTAACTGTGATAGATTTTGCATTTTGGTCATATCAGTGTACTCTCTGCCTGCCTACTCTACTCTACTCTGATTATGTCTCTATCAAACTTTCTCTGTATATTTCTTATCAGACTATGTGCTATGGTACGTATAATCTACTTAAAACCTCTGGATATGTTCACTTGTAAACATACTTTGCCATATAAGATATGAATCAGCCATTTGGCAAATAAATTAGTAATTATAATTTCTGATAAGTAGATAAGTATATACATATATATGCATATATATATGTATGTATATATACTTATCAGAAATGCCCTTCACATATATATATATGCAAATATATATATATTTGAAGTCATTTCTATACCTATTACAATATCAAAAAGAATATAAGACCCAAGTAAAACCCTTCAAAAATAAAATTATAAACTATTATCTTTGATGAACATAAACAGAAACATTTTAAATAAATAGATTAGAAATCTAATTTAGGAATGTATCAGAAAGATTGTCCAGCACAATCAAAGATAGCATCATCTTAAATATACAGAGATGGTTCAACATAATGATATCAGCAAATGTAATATTTGACATAAATTAACTCAAAAACAGGAAGTACATAATCATTTTACTAGATTTAAAAAAAAGATCTTTAAAAAAATCCAACATTTATTCAAGAAAAATTCCTGAAGACTTTACCCTACATCATAAAGGCAATACACAATATACTCAAGAGCTAACGTCATCTTAATCCTCCTAATTATGAGAAACATTCATAGTGCGTCCACAAAATCAGAAATACTGAAGATTTATACAGTTTCTCCACTCCTGTTCAAAATAGTTCTCAACATTTTAGCTGGTATAAACATGACAGGTATAAACTGGATAGAAATAGCAAAAGTTGTTCTTTGCAAATATGATTCTTTATAAGAAAAAAAAATTCTAAAGAGTCCATGAGAAAAATCCTACAGCGGATAAATACACTCATCAAAAGAGCAGTCTTCCTAGAAATGACATCCACATTCACAAGGAAATCAAGGAAATAAATAATAACATTAAATATAGTCTTTTGAAAATCATGAATAAATCTGACTAAGGAAGGAAAGTACGTTGAAAACTGTAAGACACTGAAAAAAGTTGTCGAAGATATCTGAAGATATCCTACCATGTTCCCTGACTGATAGGATCAAAATTGTGAAAAATGACCATACTACGAAAAGCAAGTTTCATTCCCATCAAAATTCCTATAAAATTCTTTATAGAAATTGAATAAATAAAAATAGTAAATTTAATATGTGTAAATAAAAATGTTGCTTTTATTTCCTCACATGAAGGGATGAGATGAGAGTCATACCCAAGATTTAGGAATATATAGTTTGGGCTAAGCTCAGAGCCTTTCTAACTATTCCTAAGCCTAAGCCAGAAAGCTTTTAGCCTCCATACAGCCTGGTCTTCTGGGCTCCCAGACCTTGAAGGCTTTAGCTTCCAGCCTCAATCTACTCACCTAGGCCTATCAGGTTTTATGATCAGCCTCTGAGACTCAATACTAAGGAAACTCAGTGTTTCTATCCCTTTCTGAACTCTGGTTGGTTGGTTCAACTCAGCTGTTTGGGCTCAAAGTCCTTTCCATTCAAACTGACTTCTCTTGCCTTCTGAAGAATTACTCTACTTGGAAAGACTGCCTCTGAACTCCAGGAACTCAATTGCTCTGAAGTCAACTGTTCTGCTCCAAACTGAGCTCACTGCACTCAGCTGAACTGCACCAAACTTAATGGTAAATTAGGACTAAGTTTCTATGGCTTATATAATGATACTAGTAGAAAATATTTACAAAGAATATTTTGAAATTATTAAATTTTAAATATTCATTAGACATTTCTCTTACTAGGTATTGCTCCAGCAACAGTTGTATTGCATGCTTCATAGAAACAAAATGAAAAGTAGCTGTTCATGATGGCTTCAGTCCTGAAATCCCAATTCTACAGAGGCTAAGGCAGGAGGATCATGATTTGCAGACTAGTATGAGCATACACAGCTCTTTTAAAGAAAAAGAAAGGAAAAGAGGGAAGGACAGAGAAAGAGGGAAAGAAAGATTCTTCACAAATAATATTATACCATAGAAAGGACATAAAACACAAAATTGAACCTAAGTAATAATGACAAAAAATATTTATGAAGAAATAAAGATGGTCAGATCCTGAATTGTATCCTTCAATGAGCAATATTATCATAAGTACATAAATAAGTACTGCTACATAGTAAAGCTGAAAATAAATATAGCATTTTCCTGTTAGCACATATAAAGGTGTTTTCAGATGTCAACATAAAAGCAACATGAATTTTAATACCCAAAGGAAGAGAAAAATAAATAAAATTATGTTTCTTTAAACTTTCAGAATTTATAACATGCAAGATTCATAATAAAAATTTAAAAATTCAAATGTCTATGCATAAGCCATTCAGGAAACTCAGTTTCAGCTTTGGGCTTAGGAATTTTTCAGAATCATATTTATAATAGATTAAATTTAAAAACCCCACAGATAAGGGTGACCCGTAGTCAAATTTTCTAGGAAATACCAGAAAAAAGAACAACCAACCTCCATGTTGAACCCTGTGCTTCCAAAGCCCAACATGACTGCTGTTTGGAGTGTGTTCATGAGCATCTGCAGCCCTGCATCTGTCTAGCAGTCATGTAATATGTTTGACACTTAAAATCAAAACAGAAAGGTCTATTCGAACACGCCCGAGATCTTGGTGTTTGAGAGACTACAGCAGGGGATACTGAACTTGAAGATACCCTGGGATAAAAAGAACCTTAAAGCCAGGTAGGATTATATGACATGTACTTCCCTCAATGGTGGTGGTGGTGGTGGTGGTGGTGGTGGTGGTGGTGGTGGTGGTGGTGGTGGTGGTGATGATGATGAAGATAATGGTGATAGAAATGGTAATATTAATAATGAAAACAATATTTTTGAAATCTCTGCATGTGAAGATTTCTGGTCAATAGTCTTAAGATATACTAGAAACATGTGATACGCTATATATTAAAAAACAGTCTTGAATAATTAAAATGCTTGCCATTAATTTTTTAATCATTAGTCATCATTGCCTTTTGTACCTGTGTCTTACATAAAACAATTGCTAACCATTTGAGTTTTTTGTGTCTCTATTCTTTCAACTGTCATTGATGTCATATATATATATGCCAACCTATGATTTTCTCTAAGAGTTTTATTTCTTTGTGTCTCTTCAGTTATCAAAATACTTTTCATTCTGGTAAAATGTATAAAATAAGGCCCAATCATATGAATTAGACATTTGAAATATATATAGTCTTTTCTTTTCATTGGATTTTTTTATTAGATATTTTCTTTATTTACATTTCAAATGTTATCCCCTTTCCTGTTTTCCACCTGGAATCCCCCTATCTCATCCCCCTGTTCCTGCTTCCTTGAGGCTATTCGCCCACCCACCCACCCACTCCTGCCTCCGTGACCAGGTATTCCCCTACACTGAGCTATGGAGCCTTCATAAGACCAAAGGCCTCTCTCCTCTCATTGATGCCTTCCTCTGATACATATGCAGCTGGAGCCATGAGTCCTTCCATGGCTTCTTTGGTTGATGGTTTAGTCCCTGGGAGCTCTGAGGGTTCTGGTTGGTTGATATTGTTGTTCTTCCTATGGGGTTGCAAACCCCTTCAGCTCCTTCAGTTCATTCCCTAACTCCTCCATTAGGGACCCCAAGCTCAGTCCAATGGTTGGCTGCCAGCATCCACCTCTGTATTTGTCAGGCTCTGGCAGAGCCTCTCAGGAAATAGCTATATCAGGCTTCTGTCAACAAGTACTTCTTGGCATACATTAGTGTCTGGGTTTGGTATCTGTATATGGGCTGGATCTCCAGGTGGGGAAATCGCTAGATTGCCTTTCCTTCAGTCTCCTTTACACACTTTGTCTCCATATTTTCTCCCATGAGTATTTTGTTCCCCCTTTTAAGAAGGACCAAAGTATCGAACTTTGGTCTTCCTTCTTCTTGAGCTTCATGTGGTCTGTGAATTATATTTTCTTCAGTATTCTGAGCTTTTGGGTTAATTTCCACCTACCATATCATGTTTGTTCTATTATGATTGGGTTACCTCACTCAGGATGATATTTCCTTTTTTTTAAATTTGATATCTTCTTTATTTACATTTCAAATGTTACCCCCTTTCCTGTTTCCCCCCATACACACACACACACACACACACACACACACACACACACACACGGGAAACCCCTATTCTACCCTCCCTCTCCCTGCTTCTATGAGGGTATTGCTCCACCCACTTACCCACATCCACATCTGAGCCCACAATCCCCCTACAATGAGGCTTCTATCCTATCGAGCCTTCACAGGACCAAGGACGTCTCTCCCATTGATGCCTGACAAGGCCATCCTCTGCAACATATGCAGTTGGAGCCATGTGTACTCCCTGGTTGGTGGCTTAGTTGCTGGGAGCTATGAGCCTTAAACATACAGGATGATATCCTCTAGTTAAATGCATTTACATAAGAATTTCATGAAGTTATTGTTTTTATTTTTTTATAGCTGAGTAGTATTACATTGTCTAAATGTACCACATTTTCTTTATCTATTCCTCTGTTAAAGAACATCTGGGCACTTTCCAGCTTCTGGCTATATAAATAATGTTGCTATGAACATAATGGAGCATGTGTCCTTGTTGTACATTGGAGCATCTTTGGGGTATATGCCCAGAAGTGATATAGCTGGGTCCTGAGGTAGTACTATGTGCAATTTTCTGAAGAGCCTCCAGACTGATTTCTAGAGTGGTTGTACTAGCTTGCAATCCCATCAACAATGGAGGAGTGTTCCTCTTTCTCCACATCCTTGCCAGCATTGGCTGTCACCTCAATTTTGACCTTAGCCATTCTGACTGGTGTGAAGTGGAATCTCAGGGTTGTTTTGATTCTCATTTCCCTGATGACTAAGAATGTTGAACATTTCTTTAGTTGCTTCCCATCCATTCAATATTCTTCAGTTTAAAATTCTTTGTTTAGCTCTGTAACCCATTTTAATAGGGTTATTTGATTGTCTGAAGTCTAACTTCTTGAGTTCTTTGTATATATTGGATATTAGCCCTCTCTCTGATATAGGTTATTAAAAAAGCAAACAGCAAACAAACAAACAAAAGAGTTTATTTTTCAGTGTTAGAAAGCATGAGGACTTCCTTCTTCTGGATTTTCTTGTGGTTTGTGGATTGTACTTTGTGTATTCCAAACTTCTGGGACAATAACCACTTATCAGAGAGTGCATACCATGTGTGTTCGTTTATTAAAATATTAAAAGCAGTAAAGCAAAAAGGTCAAGTAACATATAAAGGCAGGCCTATCAGAATTACACCAGACTTCTCACCAGAGACTATGAAAGCTAGAAGATCCTGGGTAGATGTCATACAGACCCAAAGAGAACACAAATGCCAGCCTAGGCTACTATACCCAGCAAAACTCTCAATTATCATAGATGGAGAAAACAAGATATTTCATGACAAAACAAAATTTATACAGTATCTTTCCACAAATCCAGCCTTACAAAGGTAATAGATAGAAAACTCCAACAGAAGGAGGGGAACTACATCCTAGAAAAAGCAAGAAAGTAATTTTTTCAACAATCCCAAAAGAAGGTAGCCAGACAAATATAAAAATAACATCAAAAATAACAGAAAGCAACAATCACTATTCCTTAATATCTCTCAACATCAATGGACTCAATTCTCCAATAGAAAGACATATACTAACACACTGGATATGTAAAGAAGACTCTGGATTTTGTTGAAAAGATTTTTACCAATACTACATGTGATAGAGGACTTATATTCAATATATATAAAACACTCTAGAAGTTAGACTCCAGAGAACGAAATAACCCTATTAAAATATAGAGAAGAGAGCTAAACAGAGAATTCTCAACTGAGGAAACTGGAGTAGCTGAGAAGCACATAAAGAAATATTCAATATCCTTAGTCATCAGGGAAATGCAAATCAAAACAACCCTAAGATTCTACCTCACACCAGTAAGAATGGCTAAGGTTAAAACCTCAGGTGACCAGCTGGAGAGATGGCTCAGCAGTTAAGAGCACCTACTGTTCTACCAAAGGTCCTAAGTTCAATTCCTAGCAACAACATGGTAGCTCACAATCATCTGTAATGAGATCTGGTGCTCTTTTGTGGCCTGTGGGTACACAGGCAGGCAGAATACTATACACATAATAAATGAATAAAAATGTACTACCAGAGGACCCAGCTATACCACTCCTGGGCATATACCCAGAAGATACTCCAACATGCAATAAGGACACATGCTCCACTATGTTCACAGCAGCCTTATTTATAATATCCAGAAACTGGAAAGGACCAAGATATCCCTCAACAGAGGAATGGATACAGAAAATATGTTACATCAACACAATGAAGTACTACTCAGATATTAAAAACAATGAATTTATGAAATTCTTGGGGAAATGGATATACCTGAAGAATATCATCCTGAGGAGGTAACCTAATCACAAAAGAACACATATTCTCTGATAGATGGATATTAGCCCAGAAGATCAGAATATACAAAGTACAAACCACAAACCACAAGAAACTCAAGAAGAAGGAAGACCAAAGTGTGAATATTTCGTTCCTTCTTAAAAGGGGGGACAAAATACCCATGGAAGGAGTTGCAGAGACAAACTATGGAGCAGAGACTGAAGGAAGGACAATCCAGAGACTGCTCCACCTGGGAATCCTTCCCATATTCAATCATCAAATCTAGACACTATTGTTGCCAGCAAGTGCTGGCTGACAGGAGCCTGATATAGCTGTCTCCTGAAAGGCTCTGTCAGTACCCGACTAATACAGAAGTAGAGGCTCACAGCCATCCATTGGACTGAGTACAGGGTCCCCAGTGAAGGAGCTAGAGAAAAGACCCAAGGAGCTGAAGGGTTTGCAGCCTCTTAGGAGGAACAACAACTTACTAGTACCCTCAGAGCTCCCAGGGACTAAAACACTAACCAAAGAGTACTCATGGGGGGGAGGGAACCCATGGCTCCAGCAGCATGTGTATAGCAGAGGATGGCCAAGTCAGAAATCAATGGGAGGAGAGGACCTTTTAATAAGGACACATGCTCCACCATGTTCATAGCAGCGATATTTATAATAGCCAGAAGCTGAAAACAGCCCAGATGTCCCTCAACAGAGGAATGGATACACCAAATGTGGTACATTTACTCAGTTATTAAAAACAATGACTTGATGAAATTCATAGGCAAATGGATGGAACTTAAGAATATCCTCCTGAGTGAGGTAACTCAGTCACAAAAGAACACATATAAGTGGATACTAGTCCAAAAGTTCGGAATACCCAACATACAATTCACAGACTATATGATGTCCCAAAAGAAGGAAGACCAAAGTGTGGATGTTTCAGTGCTTCTTAGAAAGGGGAACAAACTGCTCACAGGAGGAAATATGGAGACAAAGTGTGGAGCAGACTGGAGGAAAGGCCATCCAGAGATGGCCCCACATGGGGCATCCCATATACATTCACCAAACCTGGAATCAATTGTGGATGCCAAGAAGTGCATGCTGACAGGAGCCTGATATGGCTTTCTCCTGAGAGACTCTCCCGGAGCCTGACAAATGCAGAGATGCTTGCTCATATCCAACCATTGGACTGAGCATAGGGTTTCTGATGGAGGAGTTGGAGAAGGGACTGAAGGGGTTGAGCGGTTTTGCAGCCCCATTGGGGAGCAACAGTGTCAACTTACCAGACCCCTCAGAGCTCCTGGGGACTGAACCACCAACCAAAGAATACATATGGAGGGACCATGGTTCTGGCCACGTATGTAGCAGAGGATGTCCTTGTTGGATATCAGTGGGAGGAGAGGCCCTTAGGCCTGTGTGTTCAATGTCCCAGTACAGGGGGCAGTATAGAGAAATGCTAGGGCAGGAAGATGGGAAATGGGCTGGTGGATGGCTGGGTGAATGGGTAGGGAAGCACCTTCATAGAGGTGGCTAAGGGGAGATGGGATAATAGCTTCTGGAAGGGGAAAGGGGAAAATATTTGAAATGTAAATAAAGAAAATATCCAATAAAAAAGAAAGAAAAGAAATGATATTGTAAATATGAACACTGAAAGACATGTATCAAATATGAGTGGCTTATTAGAGTATTTCTGTGGTCCGAACCCTAAACTTTTCATTCTGATTCTAACTTTTTTTCCATAATACACCACCAGGAGCATTTGCACCATACTAACCTGAAACTCACTTTTCTATCACCTATTTCTCTAAAGGATATCTTAGTTATGTTTTAAGATTTATAACCCAGTATCAAACTTGTGGGAGCTTTAATTTCATTCCTAATTTGAAATTAATCTCTCTGCCATTACAGCTCTGCAAGATTTGGAGAGCAGTACTTCTTCAAAGGTTTCTTGTACTGTAGTAGTTCAAGTATTTATTCCACCAGTGTTTGAGAGGAGAAAAGTGCTAGGTCTCACTGCTCATCCTGCTGCTCATGACTGAATATCTTGGGGAAAAAGGACTCCTTAGTAAATACAAAAACTCTTACCCACAGTTACATAGGTCTACCTTCAATGTCCTCTCTTCTTTACTTGGTTCTCATAGGTTAATAAATGATATAAAAGACTCAATATTGTCTATGCTTTCATGTACACATACTCTAAGAGGCCTGTACATGCTCTCCAGATTGACTTACGAAATTGGAAGCTTTTGTCTGTTGTTTATCTTATTGATATTTCACCTCCAGAAATTGCAAACATTAAATCTCCAAAATTATAAACTATTAACCCAACATAATGCCATATGTAAAGAAAATTGTACATCTGACCTCCCATGATAGATCACAATCAGAATACAAGTACACATATAGTAGTGTGTGAACTACAGGCAATGTGCAGAAAGTGAATGTGAGTTACAAGTGAATTTCATATTTAGCCTTTTTACCCATACCAAAGTTACCTTTATATTTCTATGAGATATCTCAAAAGCTGTAAGAACTGAAACAGAAATGCGTGGTCAAGGCTTTGCTAAGTGATAGATAACTTGTAACTTGTTACTTTTTCACTAGTGAGAAATAACACAGAAGTTGATTGAAAACTTGCTGGTTAAGAGCTTACTAACCAAGAGAATGAGAAAACAATCACTACCGAGACTTCTTGCCCTTAACCTTTGTGGGTTGGGCCTTATTGTAATTCTCAATTTGTAGCCATGTGAGTATGGAGAGTTGAAGATGTGAAGAGATGTAAAATGCAGGCTTGGACTGAAGTTGCTCTAGAAGCCAAACATGTTTATTCTGAGTTTAAAAGAGAAGTTTTAAAGCCTCCAATTCATAGTTAATAATTCATTAAGTAAAAGAATGCCTACATGAAGATATATTACTTATATTCATTAATTTATCAAAACTATAAAGAATTACAAATACAATACTAGACTCTGACATGAGAAGCAAGTCTCAAATTGAATTAAACTCACCATGACCAGGAGGAAAAACTTTGAATTTAGTAAGCGAAACTAGCTCCCATATGGATAAAGTAGGCCAGGTTTCATAAAAAGGACACTTGCGGATTAATTTCAACTTGTATGTGTTTTCTTGTTTTACTTTTTCCTGAAAAAAAAAAAAAGAATGCCTTTGTCGGATTTCAAAATGAGATAATTAAAAACTAACAAAGACTAGCCAAAAAAAATGTCAGAAAAAGAAAAGTACCAGTTGTATGGCTATTTACAATTAAGATAAGTTTGAGTAACATTGGCTCTCACTATGACCAATAGCTTTACTGTAATTCATTTATATTTGTTTGCCAAAATACTCAATTTGTTCTATAAAGCTTTAAATTTCTATAAATATTAACACGTTTTGAAGATATTATAAACAAGGCTCAAATGGTGTGTGTGTGTGTGTGTGTGTGTGTGTGTGTGTGTGTGTAGCTATCTAATTGATTTTAATGAGGGAAAATAACAAAACAAGAAAAATATTTTAAGCAAAACATTCTGAAATTCAGACATACTACTATCTGACATTTGGGGACATGTTGAATTCTGAGAAAGCCACATGATTATGTGGTTACCACATCAAAGGAAATCCCTTACTCTCTGAGATCCTAGGCAATAGAGAAATGTTCTTCTTTCAGGATGAGTACTGGACCTTCAAGTATCATGCAGGACCTAGATCTACATTAGAATCTGTCAAGAAGACTACAGGGACCTCCGAACCTCATTGATTAGATAAGTTTCTTCTACCCTCTAAAAAAAAGTGTGGGGGTCAGGGCAAGAACAATATTGGTTTAGACTAGAAAAATACAAATCTACATAGAAATGTCATAAGCAGCAGAATTTGATGCTCAGAGTAAAGAAAGTTTAAATGTCTTTTCATTCAGATTTCAATTTGAAAGTTTGTGCAACTCTGAATCAGCATATTAACCACTCTGTCTTTGTTTGTTTCTCTGTTGTGACAAACAAAATAAGCAAAAGCAGCTTGAGGATGAGAGTAGTTATTTCAACCCCCACACTTCAGTGCAACATCTAGAGAAACCAGGACAGAAGCTTGAGGCAAGAACCTAGAGGCAGGAACAGAACATAAGACCTTAGGGAAATACTGTCTGCCGGATCACTTTTCCGCTTGGCTCAGCTACCTTTCTTATATTGAACAGGTGTACCAGGGCCTTCTTACTTTAATGTGCAATCAAGAAAATGCCCCAGAGATATTCCCAAAAATCCATCTGAAGGAGGCATTTCCTCAACTAAAATCTCTTCCAGTAGGGTTGTGTCAAGCTGACAGAAAGCAACTAGTCACATATTCTGAAGGAAGATGGGTACAGACTGGTACGCCCTTGAAAGCAGTAGCTTTGGGACCATCCAATCATTTGTTTCCCTATCAAACAGCATGCTGCTGATGCGCAAACTACTTATTTGCAGAAAGACTGAATGAATGAATTTAAAAATCATAAAAAGCAGAGTAGTGCTCATAATGTATGCCCACAGAGACCCTGGGTTTCCTGGCAAGTACTGAATGAAAGACGCTGACAAAGTGCCGACCAGCCAATAAACTCCAAGTCATAGTTTCTACAATCAAGTCAAACTTCAAAAGTAAAATCAATGTGCATAACGTACCAAGTTCAACTTCTCATACTCCTTCGTAGGTATTTTCAGGATTTCACAGTCATAATCTGTCACAACTGAACGCTCACTTTCATTCATTTCAGGGGTATATTTCAGTGATCCAAAGACACCCCACCTTTTCATCTGTGAAGAATATCAAGAAGCAAGTGATTTCAGCGTTACTCAGTGACCTCTGCTTACACAGATACCAGTGAGAATTGTAAGAACAGTCTAGGTGTGCCAGAAAGAGGGTTGGAGTCTTGGTTCTACTGCCATGGAAGAAGGGCCCCCTCATTTTTACCTGGATCATACAGGCATTTCCAAATGTGCCTTTTCCTTGACACAACATCTTCTATTCCTCAATGATATAAAGAAAATATCATAAGGAAGAACCTTGCTTTCTTGTATCCATTCATTCCTTTAAGTGCCAGGGAAATATTTGGCATAGTGTCAGAATTGAATGATCATTTGATGGAAGAATGGGTGCAAATACTCAGTATACACCTCCTTTATTAATAGCCATATATATTGGTAATAACAAACAAAATGAATACAGTGTTTTACCATGGATAAATCATTCATATGTGTGTATGTGTGCAGAGTTATCTAACTTAATATGTGACAGATAAATATTAAACAGGGAATGTTATCACTAGAATATTTTAACCATTATGGTAAAAATTCATATCCTCATTGAGTATGTTATGTTTTCCTAGGAAAAATGATAGAAAATATGAAGAAAAGTGACACAGTGCTATTGAAGATACTTCTTGGGGAAAGATAGTCACAATTCTCTTTAAAATACAGAGAAAGACTGATTCTTTTTCTTTTTGATGAAGTAAATAGTTGAGTATGACACAGTAACCCTACAGAAAGAGAATATTTAAATCAGAGAATCCCTGATGAGGCCAAAGTGGTCCACGGTGCTACATAGCTGGGATGAGGTCATGGAGCTTGTTATAATGTAGGACAGAATGTGAGATTCATTACCATGCAAGGGGAGACATCTGAATTGATCCAAGAGCCTAGGAATTCCGATAAACATTGGACTTGTAAAATGCAGACAAGAAAAGCTATATCCACTAATCCATTAAATACACAGAAACTTTCCTTTTATCTGTGAGTCCTGGCAGAATTTTCAGAAAATAAAATATCTAGCCCTGCAATTTGGATATGTGCAGTTTTCATATTGTACAAGACTCAACAGCCAACTAGTTAATGAAAACCCTAGTTACAACTAAGGAATTTACAATATTTAAATCTGTGTATAATTTTAAGAGGAAAGGAATTTCCAGCAGAAACAAGTAGTGTTAAAATAACTAATTAATATGATAATACATATACATGAATGAATACAAAAGGAAAATCAGCATTATTTTTTTAAAAAGTTATTCATATTGAGTTATATAGACATAAAATCAAAACAAAATAAAAATAGCAAAAGCACTTTAAAGGAAAAATAAATTAATATATAAATAAAATTTGCTGAAAGTATATATTATTTATAGAAAATAGTAATTCACATTGAATTTATATGCGATATGCAGTTAGTACTTAAAATGTATAAATGTGGAAAATATAGAAATAAGGGTGTTGAAGAGATTGGAAAAAGGACAGGCAATATCAAGTACATGGGAACTCCAGCAGAAGTGATAAAGGAGATAGGAATATGGTCAGAGAGTGACAATGATTGCAAAGCTAAGCCTTTCAAATAAAGGAACGGATAAGAACAAGCGGAGTCTGTGTTCGGTGCTCATGTACTAAAGCAAGGGATGAGCCTGTTCTACCTGTTGCCCCTTTACCATCAATTTTAAGCAGACATGTTGTGCCGTATGTTCCTCAGGATTTCTAGTTGCATCAGCCAATTAGTCCAAATTATTTAACAATCCATTTCCAAGAAGGTATCCATGACTCCTCAAAAATTATAAAGGCTTGCTTTCTTGATTAATTAACAAATGACATTGAAACCCTTACTACTAATTATGAAATTGTAAGCCTTTTGCTACCTTTTGCATTTGTAATAATTTCATCAAATGATTTTATTTTTTCATTTTTATAATACTTCTACTTATTTCTGTAAATGTGACTATCTTTAAATGCTAATGGTGGAATAACTCCCAACCTGCAATTTTTATTTATATAGAATGGTAATGAAGGAATAGAGAAAAACTATTGCAATTCTGGTTCTATACAGTATGTTGAACAAGTTTTAAAAGATGAATTTCAGACAGAAAAATACACTACCTAAGGAGAAATAATGCAATGAAACTTAATGCTATATAGGTAAAAAAAATAATGACACTGTTGACTACTAAAAATTAAATGAATAATATAGAATGTCTCTAACATATGTTTAAAATTCCTTCTGATGACCAAGGGTATCAGAATCTGTATATTTCAATTCAACAAAAAAACCCTATTCACTATTCTACACTCTTGTGTTTCACTCAGGTTCTCAATGGAGAAAAATGTCTACTCACATTGATAAGGTGGTTCTTCTCTCTCTGTCTATTAACTCAAATACTTAATCTCATCCCGAAATAACTCAGAGGCATAGCACCACTAGAGGCATACCAAAAAAATAATGTTTTGTCAGCTATTAGCCTCCTTAGTCCACTCACAGTAGCATATACAATTAACCATCAGTGAAAAAAAGCAAAGATATATACTTTCTTTTAAGTTGTAAAAATAGACATAGCATCATACACCACTAATCCCAGCTTCTCCTGAAACTTAAGCCAAACATAGTCATCTTAGAGTAATTATAAATGTTGTTTTCTTTAAAACAATTGTCTTAAAGGGTAAAGATGTAACTCAGAAGTGGAATGTCTTTCCAGTACAAGGCTGTGAATTCTATCCCAAGTAAGACAAAAGAACGCTTGTGTAGAATAACTTAACACTTATATGCTTTGAATATTTTTCTCACAAACATTTTTAATAGAACATAATTGTTATCACTTATATTATGTTCAGGAACATTGTAGGGACAAAATGTAATTATTGAACTGTAGGTAAGCAAATTGAATTTTTATACTATCAACAAGTCAAGAAAAAGTACAAACTTCAGCTTCATAATATTTGTTTTTGCCTCAAAACCTATGACCATGTCTGATCTATGAGAAATACTACCGATGTTACAGAGACATGTTTCATTGTCAAGCCTATCTCTATACCTGAAAAAATGATGCTTGATCTTCACAAAGCCGTAGCACGCAGCATATACTCATAGTATATCTACATGCGATAGTTTTAATAAATTTTATAAACCTCTAATAACTGTGAGTTTAATTCCAAATGTTTGTTTCTAATGTGAGAAAGATCAATCAAAATGCACCACAGAAAACAAATCAGAGGTAAATTGAAATGTCAACGGGTATTTGAACAAAAAACTGAAGTTGTTCTTTAGTGAACAAGTGGGAAGAATCAAATAAGTGTGAAGGAAAAACCAACAGCATGAAGAGACAATCTGCTGGAGGACCCTGCAGTAAAGCATAAAACCAACTTCAAAAAAATTGTCTACAGTGGGTTTGCAAATGCTGTCAAGAGTCCCAGGAGAAAACTTTGAAAGATTTATTGATGTTAGAGGGGGAAAATATTTTATAGAACTAACCAAACAACCTTATTTTTTTTAATATTACTGATCATTGGATATATAAAGGAAAAATGGTGTTAATCAAAATGTCTGCTTCCAAGAAGAAAAGAACGAGTTTATTTGTTGAAAAGCAAGATAACTATAAAGTGCAGCATTTGGAGCAACCATGGGCTCCACCTGTGTTCCTGTGACAGCTGTCTTCAGCTGGATGAGGTTCAGGAACTATTGAAAGTAGCTACAATGCCCAGTGGGAACAGGCCACCTTCCCAAGTCGCAAGTTTAAAACTTACTATAGCCTATTAAGTGATGGGATAGTGCAAATAACTTTTTGACTTGGAAATAGTATAGTATTCAACTTTAAATTTTATTTCTACAATTACTGATCATATTGTTAAAATTAGTATTTTGTATACAAATGATCTTACTAAATCACCCAATTGGACCTTATGTTTTTTGAAAGATCTAATTTTTCATCTGAATTACATATTATGCCTTGAACTTTATAAATATTGCTCACTGATACACAGAATACTAATAAACCTTCACAAGATCACAACACTGCAAGTTCTGAACTGTAAGCAGCAGACAGAGTTTGGAAAGTTGACTGGTCTGGATTCAGAGCAACAGCTGACTGGGTTACTCCCATTTGCACCCTATATGTGATAATTCAAGTACAAAGATGTAAATATTTAATGCCAATAATTAAAACAATAGGTATTCTATTTAATACTCATGATTTTTTTTCAAAATTGATATTTTCAGAATTTTCAAAATTCAATTTCCATGAAAAACTTAAGTAAATATTTTTAAATTTTAAAATATAAGTGGCTAGTTGCAAGAACAAGCAACAATAATTTAAATGCTTTTAAATAGGTTTCATTTAATCTTTTATTACATTTTATTATTTTACTCTTTATTATTTTCATTTTTAATTATATGTTGGTCATTATTAAATGTTCAGCTCTACTTTTTTACACAGAAATAATTTTAGTAGATCATTGAATTACATAAAAATTTCAACTAATCAGTAAATTTATATCATGGACAGAATTTATTTTATGTTTTCTACCTCTTATCAACAGTGGCCCTTTCTCAATTTTTATGTTCTCCTTTCCCAGACCACAGAGGGTCTCTTGGTTCTTTGGGTCTTCACAAGTTGTCTCAATTTATTCTTTGTATGTTCATAACATAGAGGATAAATCTAATTGTAGTGCAGTGTGAAGTTCTCCCTAGACTCCTGAAGGACTTGGATTTGGTATCAGATCATTCAACAGTGGCTTTCCTGTTTAACATGCATTTTTTTCCTCTTCAGAAGATTTTCAAAGATACAATCTAGGAGCTTGTGAAACAGTTCCATGGCTAAAAGTACTTGCTGTTCCTACACGGGAATAGAAGTCATTTCTCAGGACCCACACCTGGTGACTTACAATCTCATGGAATTCTAGTTCCTTGTTCTGGAATCCACACACATCTGCACACCAAGTAAGTACACATACTAGACAAATGTATTTTTTTAAAAAAAAAAAAAAAAAAAACCTTGGAAACTTTGTTTCTAAATCCTTGGCTACAAAAATTACATCAATGGATGTGTCTCATACAGAATACCATAACTTCATGTTTACTCATGATCCAAATCCAAGCTTGGAACTGCAGACATACAGGCCATGCTGGTCATATTCAAGATGAGCTAGTAAATACCTTTTCTTTACCCGTACAGCAGCAAAAAGTTTTACACCGATCAGTGGAGTGTGACCAGAAAGGAAAAGCATTTCATTTTTATTTTTGACAAAAGTCAGTAATCTAAAAATAAATTTCATTCACCTCTATACCATTGGCCTGTTACAGTGGCCTAGTGTCAGGCAAGAACCAGTACAAAGATAACCTAACTCTAAGTAGACAAAGTTGAGAATCAGGCTAAAACTACCAATCAGGAAGCTTGTGGAAGCTGCTGCAACTCCAACTGCTTGATACCATGTGGGAAATTACCTGACTTATTTCCCAAGGAATAGAAAAGATACTACAAAGAAAATCCTCAAGTCATCTGACTGCTACAGTGGAGTATTTAGTGACCCACTTTACAGACATCTTCAGTGCCAAAAATATTCAGGAGTCATAGACAAAAAATGGGAGATGAATGAGAGACTGATATAATATGGAAAACGAAGAGGTCCAAATAAAGTTTGTTTTCTTCTTTATTCATTACAATCCCACTTACAGCAAAAATTATAGCACAAGTTATTACTAATTATGAAAGAAATCATTTTCTGTGCTGCACAATGAGGAAAGCATAGGATGACTAACAGGAACGCTTCCCACAGAGATAAGCTCTCTGAACCCGTTACTCTGCTCCCCTCACTTCCCTACCTATTCACTGGGGTCTCTGCCAAGGTTGCAGCCTCTGGTCTCTGTCTGTGCTTTAGATACCTCAACTTTCTGACAATGCTGGTAACATGGTGTCACCTCTATTTGGTAAATTCCCAAACCATTTACCAGTTCTGACCAGTTGCTGGAATGGCAACCTTTCATGAACATTTCTCCATGATATAATCATCTAAACCATATCATCTGAAATTTCAGGTCTCTATTCATTTAGTGATTGTTTCTTTCGCTCTTTTCTGTTTTATAGCATAGTTTTGCCAGTAACTCTAGACTCCAACCTCTAGCTCTTAACAACACTATCTACTAAACCTCCATTCTTATTCAATTTCCATATCCCTGTAACAGTCATTAATAGTATTTAATCTTGCATTGCTGTCTCCATTGTGACCTTTTGCTATTATTCCTCCAATGATAGATATACTTTTATTTAAAAAAAAATCTCAATTTTGCCTTTACATACCATTTCTGTTCACGGATTATTTCCTTAGTTCTGTTTTTTAATCTTTTATTATGTCTTCAACTTGACATTAATTATAAAGCACTTGCTTTAGGGTTTTCTTTTTGAGATATTCGATTTATTTACATTTCAAATATTATCCCTTCTCCCAGTTTCCTCAAGCCCCCCATCCCATGCCCTCATCCCCTAATTCTATGAAGATGCTCCTTCACCCACCCACACACTCCCACTTCACCACCCTGGCACTCCCATACACTGGGGCATCAAGCTTTCAAATGGTCAAGGGCCTCTCTTCCCATTGATGCCAGATAAGGACATCTGCTACATATGCATCTAGAGCCAAGGGTCCCTCCATGTGTACTCTGGTTAGTGGTTTAGTCTCTGGGAGCTCTGGGGGTTCTGGTTAGTTGATATTGTTGTTCTTCCTATATGGGTTGCAAACCCCTTTAGCTCCTTTAGTCCTTTCTCTAAATCCTCCATTGGGATCCTCATGCTCAGTCCAATGCTTGGTTGTGAGCATCCACATCTATATTTGTCAGGCTCTGATGGAACCTCTCAAGAGACAGCTATATCGGGGTCCTGTCAGCAAGCACTTCTTGGTATCAGTAATAGTGTCTATCATCCCCTTCTCTTCCAATAACTGATCCTGCCCCCTATTTCTCCTCCCACCATCTATGTCCCTTGAGTATTTTGTTCTCCCTTCTAAAAAAGGAATGAAGCATCCACATTTTGGTTTTCCTTCTTCTTGGGCATCATATGGTCTATGAGTTGTATCATGGGTATTCCGAGCTTTTTTGGCTAATATCTGCTTTTCAGTGAATACATACCATGTGTGTTCTTTTATGACTGGGTTACCTCACTCAGGATAATGTTTTCTAGCTCCATTAATTTGCCTGCAAATTTCATGAAGTCTTTGTTTTTAATAGATGAGTAGTACTCCATTGTGTAAATATACTACATTTTCTGTATCCATTCCTCTGGTGAGGGACATCTTGGGTTCTTTCCAGCTTCTGGCTATTGTGAATAAGTCTGCTATGAACATAGTGGAGCATGTGTCCTTGTTATATGTTGGAGCATCTTTGGGTATTCCCAGGAGTGGTATAGCTGGGTCCTCAGGTAGTAATATGTCCAATTTTCTGAGGAATTGGCAAACTGATTTCCAGAATGGTTGTACCAGCTTGCAATCCTACCAGCAATGAAAGAGTGTTCCTCTTTCTCCACATCCTTGACAGCATCTGCAATCACCTGAGTTTTTGATCTTAGCCATTCTGACTGGTGTAACATGGAATCTCAGGGTCATTTTGATTTGCATTTCCCTGATGACTAAGGATGTTGAACATTTCTTTAGGTGCTTCTCAGCCATTCAGTATTCCTCAGTTAAGAATTCTTTGTTTAGCTCTATATCCCATATTTAATAGAGTTATTTGATTCTCTGTAGTCTAACTTCTTGATTTCTTTGTATATTGGATATTAGCCCTCTATGGGGTGTAGGATTGGTAAAGTTCTTTTCCCAATCTGTTGATTGCTGATTTGTCCTATTGACAGTGTCCTTTGCCTTACAGAAGCTTTTCAATTTTCCGAGGTCTTATTTGCTGATGGTTGGTTGTAAAGCATAAGCTATTGGTGATCTGTTCAGGAAATTTTCCCCTGTGCCCATGTGTTTGAAGCTCTTCTCGACTTTCTCTTCTATTAGATTCAGTGTATCTGGTTTTATTTGAAGGTCTGTGATACACTTGGACTTGAGCTTTGTACAAAGAGGCTAAGTATAAATGCTTTGGGTAGTAAGAGAGTAAAACCCTAGAGGAACTCTTCTTTAAGCCCATGTAGTCATCAGAGGGAATATCTCATAAAATGGACAGGGTGCAGTTTCTCCTCTAAGCCTAAAATGAACACACAGGAGGATTTTATGGGAGCTGGCCACTAACACTACTAAGAGTTCTGGATTAAACTGTCCATTTTTTTTCTGTCTCCAACTGGAAGACTCATGGGCTAAATCTTAAGCCAGAAGGCAAGGGAGCCATTGAATGAAATCTTCTAAGCCCTGAATTATAAGGTTTGCCTTAACTAATATGGCCACTTTCCTTCTTAAATATCTATTTGAATAATTTTTATAATAATATTTTAACTACTTCTGTTCTTGTAAAACAGAAAGTACTACTTTTCCCTAGATGTCGTTCCAGCTTCCTTCTCTCTCAGGAGACATCTTCGTGTCTCTAACATCTCATCACACCTTGTCTCAGTAACTTGTCACACTTCCAAGGCATTTAACATGTATGTGATCAAATATAGACTCCCACCTTAGTTACTTTTCTGTTGCTGGAAAAAATTCTGAAAAGGGAAAATTAAGCTTAATGTAGTAGAAGCCTTAATGAAAGTAATATCAGTGTTGCAGGAGCTTAAAGCACCTTGGTCACACTGGATTTACCACTAGGAATCCGAGGAGAGATGTATGCATGTACTCAGCTCATTTTTCTCTTGTTTATTTCAGGATCTCATCAGAAGGAATGGTGCCAGTTACCATAGGAGTGCCTTCCCACCTCTATTTTGTGAAGATATTAACCCTTCAAAGGCCGGCTAAGAGATGTGTCTGCCAGATGAATTAGGACCTCATGAAATTGACAACTAAGATTAACCATCATAATATTCAACTAGATTGGAACTAGTTAGAGTCATGAAAGTTCCTCTGAGTTTGGGTTTTCTACATTAACTACCAGCATGGTAAAATATCTCTAAAGATACAATACTGGCATTAACAGTACCAGTATCTCTCTAATTGCACTTAAGTTCTACTTAAAAGCAAGGGATATAGTCCGGGTACTAAAAACCTAGCTAATTACCCAGGGCTAGAGAGAACAAGATCTTATAGGAGAATTTAACTACTGCCATAGCCAACATATCCTAACACAAAAGCCAAGTCCATTATAATCAGAAATGGGAGTTTTGTGCACTGCTAATAGTGGGAGTGGGGGGGGGG
>JADRCD010215637.1:0-17799 GCA_019843815.1 Montemys delectorum
TGTCACAGCAATATTAACACAAAGTACCATCTACTTTTTATTTTGAGACAGGGTCACCCTGGCCTGGAGCTCACCAAGCAGGGCTAATTTGGATGGCCAGGGAGCCCCAAGGGTCCCCTTTTGGCACCTCTAAAGCTCTGGGATTACAAGTGTACACTGCCATACTTGATTGTTTTTTTGTTTGTTTGTTTGTTTGTTTGTTTAAATATGGGCCCTGAGGCTTGAAATCAGGACCTTGTGCTTTCAAGGCAAGCACTTTACCAACTGAACCACCTCCCCCCACCTCTCCCATTCTCAAGCCACATCCTTTACTTGTCCCTCTGCAGCGCCTGGCTCCTCAAACCACTGGCTGCTGTTGAGCAGGTGACAGACTCCAGGGTCTTGATTGTCTGGCCTGGGGAGCCAGCCTTCTGCAAAGCCTTTGCTGCTTTCCCTTCCCCCACACAGGCTTCTCAATGGTGCATTCTTCACTCTGTGATTCTCAACTGCTCATCTGTTTTCTCCCAGAAGGAAAAAGCTTTCCAGGCTGCTGGGCAAATGCTTGGCGCTCTGGTCCAGAAGTTGGAGGGCTGGACTGGAATGTTCTTACAAACCCTTGGGCAGCATCCATGTAAGCGCTGATTGCCATGTTGGATGCCATTTGTTACGTCTACACAGATGGATCCAGCTTCCCTGCTTGTATAAAACTTAACTGTGGAGCTGCAGGAGACAGAGCAATCAGAAGCCAAGTGGAAAATTCCAGAGAAGGTGGGTTTGGGAAACTATAGCTGGCAGCTAAGTAAACAGGCCGACCTTCTGGGGATCACTGAGGATCATCATGGTGCAGGGTTCTCGCCCTTTACTTTCTGCCCCTCGTCCACTCCAGAGTACAGCCAGCTTTGGTAAGCTGATAAAGGAAGCCATTGACCCAGCAGGTGCCAGGCTGGGGTGACATTCCTTCCACTAGTTCCTTACCCGATTCCTACACCCTCGTCTATCTACCGTGTAGGTAGAAGTTACTAGTTTGACATTCTGGGCATTGTGAGGGTCTAAGAGAGAGCAAGAGGGAGCATGTACCCTCAGGAGCACACCCGAAAGGGAGGACAGGCCTGTCCCGAGGAAAGATAGCTGCCTAGCAACCCACAGTAGAGCAGGATCCTGGACAGGGGCAGCTGTGTCTGTTCACACATATATCTCAGCACACCTTTCCCAGTGTGGACTCCTATCCCAGCAAACCTGTCTTGTACCACACAGTCCAAGAGGACCAGGGGTCAGGACACAGTGCGTGGATGCTTGTGTTTACACCCCAAGTTTGAAAATCTCCAAATGCACTGCAAATGCTGGCAGGCAGGGTGGGTGGGGCTGGGAAAGGACAATGTTCAGTGGTTTGGGCTGGACCAGCCGTAGCTACTTATAACACGAAGTTAGCGGTACTAGGCTGTAGACCTTGCCTTTGAAGGCCTTTTCTATGTGTGTCAGATGCAGCATGAAGGGCGTGGCCATCTTTACCAGACACAAGATAAGTAGAGACCGGAGGCAGAGTGAGTTTGGTCCTGGCAGGACGATGCTTTTTATAGAATGGAAGGTGACAGGGCAGGGAGCAGGCTTGAGAGACATTAAGTGGAGTCATTTCTTGATTCTCTTGTGGCCTTGACACACGCATCACCTCACCTCTACTGAGCACCAGCCTTCTCAGGGACACATCAATGGTGGCCGGTGATCTCTTGGGCTCCACACTCTGATGTTTGTAGTCAATCTAAGAAGCTGCTATAAGCCTCTTGGAGACGTGATCCCAGAGTCAGATTTCCGGCCCTGGTCACCAGTTACGTGCCTTGGGTAAGAAGCCTCCCCGTGACTCAGTTTCCTCATTTGCACAGCGGAGATGCCAGCAGTACCTACAGCCTAACCACTGACAAAGAGCTCAGAATACTGCCGTACACCCAAGCGCAACATAAATGTTTTTTCTTTTTTGCTCTTTTCTCTGAGACAGAGTCTCACTCTGTAGTTCAGTTTGGCCTCAGACTTAGAGTGATCCTCCTGCCTCAGACTCCTTACTGTTGCTCACTACCCTACCTGGCAGTGTTTCTGTTCGTAGTGAATAAATGAATACCACTATGGTTGCCTGCTTGGTGTACTTTGGCAACAGACTGAGCTGGTCATTCATTCATTCACTCATTCATTCCTTGAATATCTGCTGGGTATTTCCTGTGCATCAGAGACAATGCAGGTATTGAAGGTAGGAGGTGAGAGAAATAAACCTTGCTCTCAGATGGTGGGTGCAGGAATCAGGAGAGTGATGGGCTGGCAGTCTGCAGCCTCTGCCTTTTACCTCAGGTGTGATGATGCATCGAGTTCAGAGGGGAGCACGGGTGGAAGGGATTTATCCTGCCTCGGTGGACCCTGGAGCTGTGGCTTTCAAAGACAAGCATGTGGGAGCCAGACACATAGTTAAATCCTCCTTCTGTTTAATTGCAATAGAAAATGAGAACCGTAGCAAGAACACTAACACAGGGGGTATTACCACCACGCCTTCAATCAAGAGAGCACACGGAAATTTTACATCAGCAAAGAACCTTTCCGCTGCAAGCAGAAGCCAGTAATGCACAGAGAACCAGGTGCCTGGGCAGTAAGGACCCGGAACAAAAGTTAAAATACCTTCATGTCACATTTACAAGCTGGCTAGGGAATCATTACAAACACAGAAGCTTGGCTGATGCCCTCCTCGAGAAGGACTGGATTCCGTGAGCAGCAGGTGATGGATTCTAGGAGAATTTAGACCGTAGAAAGAGTTAGTATGTCTGCGGTTTTGGGGAGCAGGGCTGGGAGGCACAGGAAGGGTCAGAAAGGAGACCTGGATTTGTCTGAGGCTGTTCCCGATCCCCAGCCTTCCTGTCCCCATCAGGATCTTTTCGCCGATCACGTTTCTCAGGCACCCTGGTGAGGAGCAGGCCTCCGAGGTCCTGGACAGAGTCACGGGCGGGAGGCAAGCTCAGCCACAGCCTTCTGGCTGTATTGTAGGGTCAGCTCCACCCGGGAGGGTGGGGGCAATGACACGGCTGACAGACCTTGAGCAGCCACTGTGCTCGATGGTCTGATTTGCTCTGATCCACGCATGATATCTGATTCACACGTGACGGGTGCAACGTTTGAAAACTCCCCTTCGACTTGAACTCTGAGATCTCCTAGTCTCCGGTCTTCGGTGCCGTTGGCATTCGGGGGCTGGATAGCCCTCGGCCATGGGGTCTGTCTTCTGTGCGGATGAGTGCCACCTTTGGTCTCTAGTCTCTAGTTGCAGTACCGCCACACTCCTCTGTAATCTCAGACAAGAATGATCTCCAGGCAATGCCGAATGTCCCTGGGGAACAATGGTGCCTGAAGGGAAGATCACGGGAACTATCTGGCTGGGAAGTCTTGGGACAAGACTCTGCTCTTCTGCAGATCAGCCCCTCCTGGCAAAACTCCCAAACCCACCCGAGGTTGGGCATCCATGCCCTCTCGGCAAGCCTGCACACAGAATGGTTAGTGACATCAGAACAGTATGTTGAACTGCAAATGCTGTGATTTTCAGGTCCTATGCTGGGACATTTCAACACAGTGACACCACCTGCAAAGTTCTTACCTAAACCGAGTAACTGAGTTACAAAGGACAAAAGAAAAAAAAAATCAAACTCATCATGTTTTAAGTGTATGATTTTCTTTTGGGTGGGATGCATAGCTACCCTCAGCCACATGAGGTCACATACAGGCTGCAAGTCTAAAACTAAAAAAAAAAAAAAAAAAAAATTCAAGAAGACCGAAGGAGGCAGACACGGACTTGAGCTCTTCCACCAGACAGAGGGCTCTATGCAGAACCAGGGCTCGCCTTGAAGTACCCTGTGGCCAAAGCACACTGAACACACATCGGCTGGGGGTCAGCCCCATGGAAGCAGATCTGAAAGCTTCGGAGGCAGAAATCGGCAGAAAGAATGTCTTCCCAATGACGTGGCCTAGGCAGGCACAAGGACGCCACTGCACTCAGGCTTGTCCTGGGAAAGGCCTGAGTTCACTGGCTCTCCTTCCATATCTCTGTCTTGTCTATGTGTGCACACACGTTCAAGTGTATGCACTTGTCTGTGTGATTGCATGTGGAGACCAGAGATTGACATCAGACATCTTCTTTAATCATCTCTCCACCCACCACTTAAAAAACAAAACAAAACTCAAAACAAAAGAAAAACCAGCGTCTCTCACCGAACCTGAGCTCACTTTTTTGTTAGAATTGCTGGCCAGCGAACCCCCTGAACCTGCCTATCTTCATCCCCCAGAGCTGGTTTTACTTTAATGTGGACTCTGAGGATCTGAACCCGGGTCCTCATGTTTTACCCACCAAGCAACCTCTCGGCCCCCGGGGTTTATTTCCCGTCAGGAAAACACAGCCACAGTGAGCCTGGCCAATTGATGCAAACTTGAGTTCCATGTGTAATCCCCATCTGTCCTGACTGGTGGCAGGCTTTTGTCACCCTGGTAGTAATGTGCATGGCCCTTAGCCCTGTGGTTTGTGTGGCTCCCTCCTTCCCTCTCCCATGACATGTCTTACTCAAGCTCTGATCTCAGGAGGTTGCACGGGGAGTAACCAGAGCTCATAATTTCACTCTCCTGGCTTCTTCGAGGAGCCCTGCCTCTGTCTGTACCTCGGGGCTCTCAGTCAGAGCCCAGCACGCTCTCCCCCTGACCCTGCTCTGAGTGGCCATAGAGGACAGAGGCTAGGAGGGCTTGGTACTGGAGCACATGTGCCAGTCAATCTCTGGCTGCTCCTCCCTGGTCCTGACTTGGGAAATATATGAGCTTGTAAGTAGGACTGGCTGCAGCAGGAGAGATAGGCCATTTTACTACCCACTGATGACAAAGGGTGGCCATGCCCCTGCAGGAAAGGCCCAGAATGCCAAGAGCACGCATTCAGCTGCATGAGTGGCCCCAGCTTCCACACGGATCCTGATCAGTGGACAGGCGTCCTAGCCAGGACTCGAAGCTGGCATGCTGCCTCCCTAGCTGGATGGTACTGGCCTGCCCCATTTCCTGCTCCCTGGGATCCTAGAAACCCATGCAAGGAGGGTCTCTCTGGGGGAAGGCAAAAAGGACTCATTAGTTTCTCTAATTGGACTTCATGGGCCACAGGGGACATTTCGGCAAAGGCATCACTTCTCCAAGGGCCAGATATGCAAAAGGAGAGGACCTTCTTGTCAAACTGAGGGGGGCTCTGGGCCCCACCTTACCCAGGGAGAAGCCAGTGGAGTTCTGGCTGGCATCCTCAAGAAGATGATACCTTCTGCTCTGGAGAGTTTTGGGGCTGTGCAGCTTGAGTCAACTAACCACACAGGCGAGGCACACAGTCTGACCTCAGTGCTGGTCACTGAAACCTTCCTGATGTGCGGCTCCTTGGGGCTTGCATACCTCGCTGGGGGCCCCTTATTCATGCACTCAAGAAACCCTACTTCAGGAACCCTCCTTGGAGACTTACGTGGAGACTCAAGGTCAATCCTAAAAGGTGGGAAAGATCATTATCCCTGGAGTGTGAGGAAAGCCAAGGCTACTCCATTCTGATGGTCTGAGACCTGTGGGTGGTTCAGGCCTCCCAAGCTGGGGCACCTTGGGAAACACCTTCTGATGACTCAAGTCCCGTTCAAATGTACCTCAGTGTTGCTATCAGCCTTAGAAGGAAAGAGAGAATGAGAGAGAGAGAGAGAGAGAGAGAGAGAGAGAGAGAGAGAGAGAGAGAGAGAGAGAGAGGAGCCAGCAGCAGAGCCTAGCTTCCCAGGTTCCAGTCCCAGATCCTCACTGTGTGGCCTCAGGAAAGTTACTCCATTTCATTTCTCTGGGCCTCTGGTTCCTTTCTGTGCACAGACCTTGCTGCTATGAGGTGACGGAAGGATAAAGGTTGTGCATAAAAGTCTAGCACTATGCTTGCTCACAGCACTCAAGCTCTGAGCTCAGGCCTGCTTGTTCCTTAGCTAATGACCAAGACAGAGCTGAGCAGAGGCAGGGAGGACAGACAGTGTGCTTCGCCCTGGCGACTCTGGCTGGGACCTGTCATTTGCTCATTGTTGTCGGTAGTGAGGAAGTTCAGATAGGAAACTGGAGCAGACAGGAGGACAGAATGGAACCAGCTGATGCCAGGTGGACCAAGGGGGTTCCCATGCTCGTGATAATGTGACACTCTGATCCAGGAGAGCAGGAAAGACATCAGCTCTCTCTCTCTCTCCCTCTCCCTCTCTCCCTTCCTCTCTCTGTTGTATGTGTGTGTAACACTGACATGCCAGTACCTTACAAGACTAGAAGCTGTCCTTAGCCCTTCTCTCAGTGCAGCAGGCACAGATCCTTCCCCAACCTGCTGTCTCCATTGTTTCCATGGAGATAAGGTAGGGGATGGACCATCAGCTGCAGGCACATCTGAGGTATTCAGACAGCAGTGGGACACAGGTCACAGCACACTCCCACTCCCATTGCTGGCCTGGGTTCTCTCATGAGAATGTCCCACCCTTAGCACAGGGAAAGACTCAGGGGTGTGACGAGGAGGCAGGAAGCCAGAGCCAACATCCCACAACTTCCATCTCCAGCACACAATAGCTTAAGTGCCAGCCCAGCATCCTGCCCTGCGGAGGATTCTAAGAGTCTCAGGAGACACTCTATGCCCCTACTTCTTGGCAACAAAGGTTGGGCCAGTTCTCTCTCCTAACAACTTCTCCTGGGGGCCAAAGTGTTTGCAGGTATACTGGATACATTGAGGGGTGTGGGGAGTCAGACCTGTGATGGAGGGCACAGCAGCTAAACCAATTTACAGCACAGACACCAGATGACCTGTGAATGCCCAGGCTGAGCATCTCCTGATTCCCTCTGTGCCTCAGCTGCTGGGGTGGCGTGGGAACGTGCTCACTAGGGAACTTGGTCAGGATGGAGGTCAGACTCAGCGCAGACTCCTTCATTACCTTACCACACCATTGTCAGGCCCCTCTCCCTGACATCTGTCCAATGGTGAGGGGACATGACTAACTCACCCTGGGAGGAGAGACTACTAACTGCCTGGATGATCTAAATTTTGATGACATCTTCTGCTTTCTTTACAAAGATCAGAAAGTTCATTCCAGTGACTGGGTTTTCTGATGCACTTGGCTTCTGCAAAGGACAGAGTATCTGGTGACAAAGTATCATTTATAAGTCATTTTCTTAACATTCTGTGACCTTACAACACCACCATCAGTGTCCCAAAGGGTGAGACATCAAATTAAAAGGTAGGAATTATAACTTGTGAAACTATTTCTTGTCCCAGCACCCATACACCACGTTCAACAAGTCTGCAGAGAAAATATGACATACAGTGACAACTGACTGCTAGGAAAATGTCACCAAACCAGATCTGCATTTTTTTTTTTTTTAACACAATAGGATGTCTGAACCTGCCTTGCATTCCGGGACTGACCGACCGAAACTTCAAGAATTATTCAGTCTGCTCTTTGAAGGACTCGAGCCATCAAGTTTTTAGGAACTGAAAGCACCAACTTCAAGGCGTTCTGAATTAGCTCAACCACAGCATGGAATATTCTAAACTGGAGCTGTCTGGAGGAAACCGCAGATGTATGGCGCCTGCCCCTCCAGGGAGCATTCAAGAACACAGGTGTTTCCAGCAGCTGGGAGAAAGATGGAGCCACAGGAAAACCTTACTAGGTGAGTCCAGCCTGGGAGGGGCTTCCCCACAGCTTCAGCATCCCTGTGCCTCAGAAGGTGAAGGCATACACCACCCCTACCACCACTATGTTCCCCAGCGTTGCTATGATGGCAATCCACAGCAGGACAGCGTCGTTGGAGGAGCGAGGAGACTCCTCGGGCTGGCCATGGCCGTTGGACATCAAGTGGACGTTGCCAGGGGAGTTAAACAGGGAGTATTCGGTACTGAAGTCCTCATTGGGTGAGTCCATGAATGCTCCTCCCATCATGGGCAACTGCAAGGAGAAGAGACAGAATGAGCCAAGACTGCCCAGCAGAGAGGACACCTTCCTAGAGGGGACCAGCCCAAGGACATTTTAACTCGTAAAAGTGAATGTTTCATGCTGGCCATGACCAGAGGCTACGGCAGGACTACTCCCTATCGCCCGGTGGGGGCAGCTTGACCTTAATACATAAAAGGAACTCCGTTGTTCCATGCTGTGGATTGCCCTTGCAACTGGGACTTTCTTTTGTTTTGTTTTTTTTGTTGTTGTTTTTTTGTTTTTGTTTTTGTTTTCGGACGATCCTACTATGCTGACCCAATAGGTCATGAATTCACAGTCCTCCTACCTCTAGCAGCTGGGATACCAGAGCTGGGCCATCACATTAACACCGGCAACTGAGCCCGGCGTGTAATAACTGAAAGAGGTCACTAGGGGGAGCTCAGTGCAGGCTGTTTCCTGACAATCAGAGAAGGTTGCTGGTTATTATAAGGGAGAACTGGCTTTAGGAAAAATTTCTCAGCCATCCGTTTTAACCCGTGTGCTTCTGGTACATCTGTTATATCACATTGACATACTTAATAAAATTAATACCGTTAGCATATCGACACAAGGACATAACAGCAGCCTATAGGCAGGCATTCCTCAACATTGCCTAGTGGTTCTCAACCTTCCTAACGCTGTGACCCTTTAATACAGTTCCTCATGTGAAGGTGACCCCCAATCAGAAAATTATTTCCACTACTGTCATGAATTGCATTGTATCTGTGTTTTCCAATGATGGTCTTAGGTGACCCCTGTGAAAGAGTCCTTTGACTCCCCCAAAGGGGTCACGACCCCCAGGTTGAGAACCACTTAGGACCTAGCGTTCCCTGACAGACCTGCCATGAGTCGAAACTGCCATAAGTAGAAATGTCTTGCTATGTCTGTCCTACCAAGTATCAGAGCTCCTCACCACAGGTAATTCCAGGGTTGTCTCCTCCAGGACACAGCAGCTGTGTGCAGCCTGCTGTGGCTGCCCAGCCTCCAGAGTCCTGCATAACCCATGTCATTTAGGGAGAGACAAATGCGACATTCACAGGAGTGGTCCCAGCAAGTGTGCATCACTTTCATATGACAGTGACGTTAAGGAAAGAATTCTTAAGATGAACCATTATGTACTGGGGTCTTCTATACAGAGAGTAGCAATGAGAGCTGCGGGGTTTTACATCAGAGAGAGGGGTAGCATCTCATGTATATATACATGCAATATACATAAACTACACATAATATATATGCATATGTATGTATACATATTTATTGCATATGTATATTACATATACTGGGCATTAAGAAAACAAACAACCCAGTTAAAAGTGAGGTACAGAAAGAACTAAGCAGGGGCTTCTCGAAAGATCAAACTCAAACAGCCGAGAGACACTTAAAGAAACGTTCAACATCCTCACCCATGAGGGAGATTAAAATTAAAACTACTTTGAGATTTCATCTCTCCCCAGTCAAGAGTGTACTAGACCAATAAGACAAACAGGGGCACATGCCATCGAGGACGTGGGAAAGGGGACACCTATTCATTGCTGGTGGGCATTTACACTTGGCAGCCACTGAAGAAATCAGTGTTGGAGGCTCCTCGGGAAGCTGGGCATTGATCTATCTCAAGATCCAGCTATACCACACAAAGGACTCTCTATCGTACTGCAGAGATCCGTGAGTGTGGGTGCGAGTGTCTCCCATGTGGAGGTCAGGGTTCATCTTGGGCACTGCTGCCCAGGCATCCTGCACCTTGTTTGTGTGCACAGGGTCTTTCACTGTGCTGGAGCCTGTAGGCTGGGCTAGCCAGTGAGCCCTGGGATCTCTCGGTCTCTGTCCCTGCCCCAGGACTGGGATTACTAGTGCAGGCAACTATGCCCAGAGTTTTGATGTGGGCCCTGAGGGTCAAACTCAGGTCGCCATGCATACATAGCAAGCACTTTACTATATCTCAGTCCAAAGGTTTTCCTTTAGGAACTGGAAGATACCAAAGATTGTTTCAAGATGGGGAAGCTCTTTACATTTCTTACCCTGCATTCTACTGTGTGGTGGGAGGCAAGCCCTGCATAGGAAACTCAGAGATGCCACACATGTGTTCTACAGAGAAGGCCACACATGGGTCACAATGCTATGCACAGTGCACAGATCCACACTCAAGTAAATGAATGTTTCAATATGGATTGTTACCACACTGCCAGCCACATGCCCTGGCTGCCTCTGAATAAGGTGGGGGTGTGGAAAAGGGAGACTGAAGCCGTAATGAGGGTGGGGCCAGCAGGACACTATATGCAAATCTCTTTTTACAACATAGAAGTATTCTAATTGAGCTCCTCCCCTGGCCCCCAAATGACTAATTCTGGTCAGTGGGTGTCTGCTACTTACTGCTCTTGGTGAACACCGTAAGATGAAGGATGACACTGAGTGGGTATGTGTCATGCCGTCATGGTTACAATCCTGTCTTTCCTGGCTGCTTTCTGGACCAAGACACTCAGTGTGAGAGCTTGATGTGAGTGAGACTCAGGCTGGCTGAACTGGCATGCAGGGGGTTGTGAACTCTGGGCAATGTCCATAGGAGTCTCAGAGGGTCCTTCCGTATCCAGCACCTCCATCCTCTGGTGGGAGCTTCCCTAGGGTGCAGGGTGCCTTCCAACAAGGTGGAAGTTACACAAACCCCTCTAGGGCCTCGCTGGAGAAAGGAACAGCAAATTCTTCCAGAAGGAAAAGTATGGCTTTTGAGGTGATGACAGCAGACATTGTCCTTCCCAGCAGGAATCTACCTGAGGAGTCTGTTGGGCTCTGGATGAGGGGTTTGCTTTGTCACCCTGGCTCTGCCAGACCCCTCTGGCATGTGGTCTTCTCAGAGGCCAGCATATCTTATCTCTTCCCACCGTCCCACAGCCTTGAGGCCCAGTTACAAATAGACTGTAACAGTCTTGGGATGTGGACTTTAAATCCACATGGAGACAGACATATTCTGACTGTCTTGTGCCTATGGTAGGCTCCGGTGCTCCCAGGAGGCTCTGGGCCAGGAGCTCTATGACAGCTTGCACAGGTGATGTTTAGGAAGTCTCGGGAAGATACTGAGAAGGCCAGAGTGAGCCTTCACTGGGCTGTGGGAGCCGAGTGGCAAGACTGTGAGGTAGGCCCTGCCAACCCCCTCAGATGAGACATTGGTGCTCAGCTAATCATGAGAGTCAGAGCAACGACATAGACCTCAAAGGGAAACCAAAGGGTAATCAGGGCCAGTGAGATGATTCTGTGGGTCAAGGCACCTGAGGGCTTCAACTGAATCCCCAGAGAACATGGTGGGTAGAGAGAACCAACTCTTACATGCATACATGTTGTCCTTTGGCTTCCACAGGCATGCCATGGCATGCATACATATGTTCTCTCCCAGAAAATATAATACTAAAAATTTAAAGAATAATTACATCTTGTAACTCAGGTATTCCACTGGACACACTTCAAAGCTATTGTTTACCTGACATTCAGAGAGCCAGCTCCATGTTTCTCTCTGCTCCTCGTGACAGACCTAAGCTTACAGACACTGAAAAACAGTGCCAAGGACCACACCCGCAGCTGTGTCTCTTCAGAGCACACCATCTGTGGCCCATCCTCTTGGGTGACCTAGTTCACCAGAGAATTCCAGACAAGCATCCAGGCAGAGTAAATATTATACAGACAATTTCTCTCATCGCTGAGTTCTCACAGTCTCTATGGTCTAAACACAGAGGGCTGTGTGACTCGGTGACCTCCTCCACTCTTATCACTCAGCAAATGCTGAGGACCAACTCTGTACCAGGAGAGGCTGGAAAGGTATCTCTAATGCTGCTGTGCGCTGGAGCCTGAGAATCCCTCAAAGGCCTGTGTGTTACAGGCTTGGCCTCTAGCTTGACGCCATTGGATAACAATGGTTCCGGGAATGGCTCCACACACACTTTCACCAACATGGGGCCAATCAACAGAACATTAGTTTTAGCCATCGTTCTTTTTCATTTCTATTGTTTTTTTGACTTTCATTTAGCCTTTCTTGTGTTTTTTACAGAACCCTAAAAGATTTATTTTATTTATTTTATGTGTATGAGTACACTGTAGCTGTACAGATGTGTGTGTGTGGCTGCTGGGAATTGAACTCAGGACCTCTGCCAGCCCCGCTCACTTTGGCCCGCTCACTCCGACATAATACACTGTAGCTGTCTTCAGACGCACCAGAAGAGGGCGTCAGATCTTATTATGGGTGGTTGTGAGCCACCATGTGGTTGCTGGGATCCGAACTCAGGACCTTTGGAAGAGCAGTCAGTGCTCTTACCCGCTGAGCCATCTCGCCAGCCCTAGCCATCTTTCTAACACCTGAGTGAACTGCTCTCATTACAGTGTACACACACACACACACACACACACACACAGACACACACACACACAGGCATACACATGCATGCATACACATCCTGCATAGGGTCATATGTCAGCAATGCCTTAAGAGCCCTTTCTCTCTCTGAGCCTCATGCTCAGGGATTTTCAAATGGTCAGAACTGATTCATATGTTTAAAATATGGGCATGAGAAGAAAACTTTGCAGAATGCACACACAGTTCATGTAGGGTCTGTGGCTGACCTAAGTGTCTCCTGTTCCCTGGCCCGGAGGTCTTGCATTCTGTAAGTGTGGTCTGGGGTCTGTGTGCTTCTCCAGGTGTCCAGGGGCTCAGAAGGAGAGTTGGGTAGTGACAAGAATAGGGTCTTGGAAGACCAAGCTAGACTTGGGGAGTACCCAGGTGTAGGGGCAATTCCTGTGTACAGCGTAAACAGCTGGGTACAGTGTGTAGGTCCAACCCCACCAGGGTTGATGGTGGAGGAACAGGCTCTCCCAGAAAAGGCAACAGAAAGCAAGTGTGGTGGAGAATAAGCCTACAGGCTCCTGGCTCCAGTCACAGCAGGGTGGCGTCTCAAGTGGTGGCTGGAGCCATGGGGGTAGGGAACGGGAGTGGGAAGCAGCCGAGCTCAGCGCCAAGGACAGCCCCCATTCCCGGAGCAGGGCTCCATGCATCAAGGACTACCTTGGCAGTGGGGTGGTGTCCTGCTCTGTTAACTACCTCCCCGCTGAACTCTGGAAGGTCCTGGAGAAGTGCTAATGGTTGCAGATCTGGAGACTCCCCCAGAGATGGTAGTGGACCCCTCCCCCCTCCCGTTGTTCTTCCACAGAGACTGTGGAAACAGTCTCCGCCTACCAGCACCAGCAAGAGCTGCCATTCTCGCTGCCTGGCACCCACGCTGCAGGCTGCATGCCAAACAAAGTAGTTCAATAAAAACTCAAGGGTCATCTACTCAGAGTTTGCTCCAGGTCAGGTATTGACGGAGACCTTCATAACCTGAGAGTATTGGTTACCGACCAGCCATGAGATAGGGCTGACGTCCTTGGTTTCCAGGTGGGGAAACCAAGGCATGGATGATAAGTTACTGAGAGGAGGCTCAGGGAGGTGCAGTGACTTCCCGAGCTTGCGTGGCTCATAAGTAACTGACCAGGAACTAAACTCTAGGTGTTGCAACACACAAACAGCACCATCATCCTGGGGCCACTGTAAGCATCGATCACCTGGGTGGCCATGGTCACCTCTGTGTCCTACCATCACAGGGATGGAGATGCTTCCTCCCTCAGAGGGGATCTCGGCTGGTGAGGAATTTAGAAGTGAGGCTGCAGTACCCAGTGTGGCCAGTCGTGGCAGCATGGAGACCTGAATTTCACCTGTCTTGAGCACACTCTTTGCTATCTGCATCTGTTCTTCCTCTCTGAGCAGCACCTGATCCTTGAGCTAGTAGTGACTTTCACGGGGTCCCATCAGAGCCTGGAGATCGTGGGCCTGGGTCCTAGACAGTCGAGCTGAGGTCCTAGCTTCTGCATAGGGGACTCTGCTGCTTACCTTCCTGAACCCACTATACCAGGGATCTCCACTGATGTGGCTGTCTGCTCATCTGTCCCATCCCCTGCCCATGACCCTCTCCATACTCACAACCCTCTAGAGCCTCTCCTGACTGTCTCAGGAGCTCAGACGGAGTGAGCAGGGTCTCCTAAGAGGAGCTACTCTGTACCTGGGCCCTGTATTGTGGTTTCGCAACAGCCCAGCAGAAGCTGTCATTCTGGGACTCAGAGAGGCATGGTCCCTCTCCTGAGAACGCACAGCTTATGAGTAATTGATCAGAAATGGAACTGCAAATCTGCCCATTTCTAGCCTTCACCACCCACCTTGAGTCCACAGCTCTCCGTGCCAGAGCCCAACGCTAATATATCTCCACAGTGGACGAGCTGCAATGACATCGCACATGCTTATTATAGTACCCGCCTGCTCCTATAATTAGGCATGTACTTACATTAGGGGCGGGTCTATCCTTTCCTGGGCTGGGAGCTCTTTAAAGACAGAAAGCCTGGAGTTAGATTTCTTCTTGAATCTCAGAGCACGTGAGGCTCAGCTGCTCACACAAAGGAGAGGCTAAGAGTATATACCACAATAAAAACAAAACAAAACAAAACAAAAAAACGATGTCCAACTGACAGCCGTGAGCAGAGCGATCCAGCCCAGTATGTAGACAGCTGCCTGCTCTACCACCCAGCCCCACCCAGGGGTCTGGGAAAAGAAGGGTATTTTTGGAAAACCTGAGAACATTGCAGAATTAAGAGTAAAAAGCAAATAGGCTCTTTTCAAGGCCGTTGCCATAGTAACTCTGCATACAGCAGAAAAAACCCCACTGTCTCCACGGAGCCATCATTTCTGATTGCTAATAGTGAAAGGAACACTAGCCCTGGGGCAGACATGTTGGATGTGGCTGGTCACCACCTGGGATGGTGCCATGGAAGAACCTGAGCTGCAGCTTGTCTTAGATGATAGTGATTGAGAACATCAAGGAACAAGGGCCAAGTCTAGCTGGGAGGTCTCCAACTCCTAGCCACGCCTGGCCTCCCATGAGTGGCTACAGTTGGTTCTTCTGAAGGTCAGCGAGTTTCTGGACAGTCTCCCAAAGCAGATGTAAGACAATAAGGCTTTAAGGCTTTCTCTCGGGGCAGGGGACCAGCTAGCACAGGCTGCTAGGAACCAAACCTATTCTACCCCAGAGGCTCCAGAGCTCCTCTGGACTGCCTCAGTAGCACTGATGAAACCAAATGTGTATCTCTTTCCCTAAACAGAACAGGGCCTCAGGGCCTCAGGGCCACAAGGTGAAGGGTGGGAAATTTGAGCAACTGTTCATTCATTCATTCATTCAAAACTAAACAGAAATTTTGTTGAGCATTTACTATATGCCAAGAACAAATCAGAAGCCAGATGTATGAAGAGAGAAATACAGTCCTCTGTCTTGAAGGAGGACAGGAGGGGGACGGTGTAGGAAGGGAAGACATGAAACAAGACAGAGGCAGCCTACACCAGAGAGTGGGTACATCCTGGAGTGTGTGGTGGTGGTGGGCTGGGATAACGATGTAACCAGAGGTCGCCTTGTGGATCCAATCCTTTGGTATTTTCATTCGCCCTCTGCCTGGGACAGTTCTATGCAGCATGATCCACCATCACACTTCAGATTCTACGCTGTGAGTCAAAGGAAAACATCTCCAAAATTCCAGTCTCTTCTACGAAGCAGTGTGGCTCCTGGGTGACTACTGTCACAGGACTCCTGGATGAGCAGGAGACACATCGAAGCAGCTGTGCCTGGCGGATCCCCTACCTGGCTCCCTTGTTATTTTTGTATGTCCAATTGGGTCAGAAGCCAGAGAGTCACCAGTCTCTGGTGGCATTCGGGAAGTGCCATCTGAGCCCTGACTGAACAAAGGGAACAAGTGGTGGTGTCCTGAAAGTAAGGGTGTGTGGGTGTATGTGGAGGTCAGATCCCTGTTGGCCGGTGGCCGCTCCACACAATGCCACCATCCTGTCCCTCAACAGAGAGGACTTTGTAAGAAATAACTTCCTAAGCCCATGCTATCTGTGGCAGGGGAAGTCTAGGCAGTGAGCTTGCCTGGGATAGACCACGCAGACAGGAACAAGGGAACTGGGACTTTGTCCCATTGTTGCAAAGTGATGCTACATTAGGATTTCTCTGTTCTCCAGTCAAATAGATGGGTTTGCCCCCATTTTGCCTAGCTCCCAAATGTTTGGCAAGCCTCAGGTTAAATAATTTGTCTCTCTCGAGCTAGATAGAGGTCCTGTTTTTTTTACCCTGACAGCTACTCCTAGGGCCATCCAGATAGGAGAGATGGCTGTCTTTGGCTCTGACTGTTTTGGCACACATCGTGCACTCAATAAATGCTCACAGCATTGTATAGGCAACACCAAGCCTGTATCATCCTGTAACACTGAATATTCTCCATGCTGGAGACAAAATCATCTTAGAAGCCAAACTGTATTATTCCCAAGAGTATTCAGAGCACCGAGGGTTATTGGAGCACAGAGTGCCCCAAGAAACGATGGTCTCGGCAGTCAGGAGTGAAGTCATACACTGCCCTGCAGGTGAAAAGCCCAGGTCTGGTTCTAGCTGTCTAGGCCCAGAGGTCCTGTTGTGACCACTGCCCTGGAATCGTGGGTGTATGCACAATGGAAGCAGCCTTCAGGGAGCTAGGCTGGTTTCCCTGGCTCAAATGGAACCTGCTTGTCTTCAGCTTGAAAAGCTGGTGAGGGTTTGGGTAGAGACGCCTGTGGGCAGATGTGATGTCTGAGCCTTTGTGAATGACTCACGAGAGACAGCAACAACCACGCTCGTTAACCCAGTTAAAGGTACAAGAGTCATTTAGTAATGGCTAGACCAAGAGGAGGTGAAGATCTCCCAAACACCTCTTGGTGCTGAAGCTCAGGGGGTAAAGCATTTTTAATGACATAACACATAAAAACCACAATTGTATCAGCGTGAAAAACTGAGTTCAGTTCCAGAAGCTGTGTGTAAAGAGTTGTGTGTGACCACAAGTGCCTCTAACCCCAGCGCTCAGGAGGCTGAGCAAGGCAGGTGCCCGGGAAACTCAGGCCAGCCAGCCTGACCCACTTAGAAACAGGCTAGTGAGAAGTCCCTCACACATGCCTGCTTCATTTCTGTCAGTGAGATAGAATGCCTTGGCTTGAAGTAACTGAGGGAGGAAAGACTTGCCCTGAACTTTCGAGCATTGAGTCCAAATCCCCTGAACCCTCATGTGTGCCAAGTGGGAATGGCAACACACCTGTAATGCCGCCTCAGAAGGCGGAGACAGGGAGGAGATCCTTAGGTCAAGCTGGCTAGCGAGACTAGCCATATTGGTGAGCTCTGTCTGGGTTTGACGGAGAGCTCTTCCTCAGTGAATAGGGTGGAAGAGCAGTCAGGGGTACATTTGCAGCTGCGGGCCGAGTTTGAATTGCTATGTAGACTCCTTGGATCACTCTGCAGGGCTCTTATGGATGTGGACATGACCCCCAGCTACTGGTTCCAGTGGCTAAGAGAGGTGCTTCGACTCCAAACTAGAGGTCTGGCATCTCTCCTCAGCACCTGTGAAGTCACACAGGCAAGGCGAAGTCTCGGGTTCATCTCAGTTCTTGACATATTTGTGCTAAGGTTCAAAAACATCTACTGCGCAAACGCTGCAGGGAAGACCTGCCAGAATGGAGGCACACAGGAGGGACGACAGTGCTGCAGAGTAAGCCAGAGGCTAGACACTCCGTGAGGCCAAATTTAACTCCACAGCTCACATTAATGAGGGTATCAGGGCAAGATCCAAAGAGGTGATGGATTTTCTGAGACAATCATGCTCTAAGAAAACAGCTTTAAACGAACACCTGGGGAATCAGCTCAGCGCTGGAATATAGGTCCTGCAGGCTCGGGGCCCTGGGGTCAATCCCAGT
>JADRCD010215638.1:0-15936 GCA_019843815.1 Montemys delectorum
TAATCTCTATCAAGATACCAATGGCTTTTATTTTCCATAGAAATAGGAAGGACAATACTATAGTTCATGTGGAGTCCCAAAAGACTCTGAGCACCCCCAAAGAATCTAATAAAGAAGATCAAAGTGAAGGCATGACACTTCCTCACTTCAACACGTATTACAATGTTATAGTAACTAAAGGACATAGCATCAGCATAAAGACAGACATAGGGACTAATTGACCAGAACAGAGATCCCAGAAATAAATCCATACATTCATAGGGTGTCAGAAAGCATCCCATCTCTTCCTCAAATAATATTATGAAATCTCAATGTCCACATGTAAAAGAATGAAAGTAGACCTTTGTCTTATACCATATAAGAAAATAGCTCAAAGGCATAAAGACCTGACCATTATCATTTCAAGCTATACCCTACCCGCCAAAGGAAACATTAGAAGATTGCTTTCTGATACTGGTTTTAGCATTGATTTTATGGCTATCACATCAAAAGTATAGGTAAACAGACAAATGGGATTATGCACAATAAAAAGATTCTGTACAGCAATTTACTGTAGTCTTTGCATTAACTGCCATCCACTGCAAAAAAAAAAAAAAAAAAAAAAAAATTCAAGGTTGATAGCAGCTCTAGCCTGTGAGTAGAAAGATAAATATTTAGAAAGTTTGGCATTTCTATTCAACAGCAGCAGTAGCAACGACAACAGTAACGACAAACAAAACAAAACAAAACAAAACAAAAACCAGTATTAAGTTCCTTAGAATGGTCTATGACTTCTCCAGGCATAAGCTTTCGATCAGGTTTGCAGTATCATGTATGAATTTAGACCTCAAATCTAATCAGTAGGTGCTTGCTTCCCCCCAAATGTCATTCCAATGAACAGGCACATCTTTCTTAGCAGGTCAGTTTTGTAGCAAGCAGGACTTGGAGCTGGATGAGACCCTTGATGAGCCTCCATTTCCCCACTCCCCAGAAAATTTCTAGCACCGTACATCCCAGTGACAACACACTACCAGGGAGTAAGTTTCCAGTTCAGTACTACCTAATTTCTCTCTGTGCTACAAACAACATATCTGCTACCCCCAGTGACAGGGATTTGCCATTCAGTCCTGGAGGCATCCATGAGCAAAGGTGTAGTCTGTATTGCTTTGAAGGACTCTGGGACCAGTAACATATAGGAAAGTAGCTGATGTTTGGGATTTTTGTTTAACAACTCAAGGCTTCTGGGAATAGCATTATCTATCCATGCAGGACACCTTCATTCAAATCTCTCTGGAAATTATATTTTAAATTAGCTTACAAAAATGATGTTTCCAAATGGCTTGATTTCTTCTAAGTCTTGATTAACCCCGTTCTGCTTCATCTCTGTCTATTTTTGGCAATCCCCATGCCACTTTCTCTACCCTCATCTGACTTGTGTTTTATTCCCATTCCCCCTTCAAGGCCTCATCCCCATGCAACCTCCCATGACCATTTCTAGCTTCTCAGTCACCACAGATATTCCAAGTTAAACACACAAATCTAGAAATTTGAAGCTAAGATCTGCATATGAGCAAGCATGAAGTGTTTGTCTGTCTGGGTCTGGGTCACCTTACCCAACATAATATTTTCCAGATCCATTTATTTTCCTACCAATCCCATGATTTCAATTCTCTTTGCAATTGAAAAGAATTCCATTGTGTATATGTATCACATTTTCATTGTCCATCCATCAGCTGATGGACATCTAGGCTGATTTCACTTTCTAACTATGTAAACTGAGCAGCAATGAACATGGATGCATAACAGTCTCAGTGCTGGGATGTAGATTCCTTTGAGTATATGTTGAGTATGCTAGAGCTAGGTCATGTGAGAGTTCTATTTTTATCTTAAATATAGTTCTGTTTTTACCTCCACACCTATTTCAAAAGTAATTTTTCTTTTTTTCATACCTTGATTCACCTTTAATAATCAAATCTAATTGCATTATGCAAAAATATCAGTCTGTTGTAGACTAGATTTTTTTTATAGTCCTTCAAAACTAGATTTTTATCTTGTTACAGACAGGTGGATGTTGTCCAGTTTTAGTGATTTCCTGGTATTTTTTCTTTCTTTATTTTTTAACATTTCTTTTTATTAGATATTTTCTTTATTTACATCTCAAATTTTATCCCCCTTCCCAATTTCTCCTCCAAACCCCTGCTTATCCTATCCTCCCTTCCCCTGCTCACTAACACACCCACTCCCTCTTCCCTGTCCTAGCATTCCCCTACATTGGGGCATTGAGCCTTCACAAGACCAAGGGCTTCTCCTCTTATTGATATCCCACAAGTCCATCCTTTGCTACATATGCAGCTGGAGCCATGAGTCCCTCCGTACGTACTCTTTGGTTGGTGGTTTAGTCCCTGGGAGCTCTGAGGGTACTAGTTAGTTCATATTGTTGTTCATCCTATGGAGCTGCAAACCCTTCAGCTCTTAGTGTCCTTTCTCTAGCTCCTTCATTGGGGACTCTGTGCTCAGTCCAATGGATGGCTGTGAGCATCCCCTTCTGTATTTGTCAGACACTGGCAGAGCCTCTCAGGAGACAGCTATATCAGGCTCCTATCAACAAGCACTTGTTGGCATCCACAATAGTGTCTGGGTATGGTAAATGTAGTAGGAGTAGTTCGGAATACTCAAGATACAATTCGCAGACCACATGAAGCTCAAGAAGAAGGAAGACTACAGTGTGGATACTTCTACTTTTGTCTTCTTAGAAGAGGAATCAAAATGCCCATGGGGGGAGATACAGAGACAAAGTTTGGAGCAGAAACTGAAGGAAAGGCCATCCAGTGACTGTCCCTCCTGGGGATCCATCCCATATACAATAGTAGTTTTTCTAATTTACACTCCCACCAACAGGGATTCACTGTTCTTCGTTCCCTGCATCCTCACCAGCATTATTGAGTCTTCATTTTTGTGATACAATGTAATATTGTTCTGACTGGGCAACATATGGTCTCAGAGTAATATTAATTTGCATTTTCTTAATGGTTAACAATGCCGACCACTTTAAAATAACATTTATAACCCATTTGTATTTCTCCTTTTCAGAACTCCTAGACCACTCTTTCACTGAGCTGTTTCCTTAGTGTTTAATTTCTTGAGTTCTTTGTAAGCTCTAGATACTAATTTTCTGTGAGATAAATAGCTAGGAAAGCCTTTCTCTCATGCTTTTGGCTCCATGTCTATGAGGTCCCATTGTTGGTTCTTGATCTTCTCTTCTGGGTAATCCAAGTCTAGTTATTTAGAAAGTCTATGCCTGTGCCTGCATATTCATGTATTTCCCCAGTTTTTTCATTTAGCACTTTCATAGCTTCAAGTCTCACACTGAGTTTCATGGTCCATTTGGAGTTTATTTCTGTGCAGGCTGATAGACAGGCATGTGTTCCAGCCACCTTGTTGATGTGCAGTCTTTGCAGCACTGTTTGTTGAAGATGCCATCCTTCTTCAATTTCTAGCTTTTGATAACTTGAGACACTACATTTTGATAGTCTTGGAAAAGCTTTTATTTCAAAATGAAATGTATAGTATTCATAGGTATAATAATTATCAAGGTAGGACGCTTGTAGGTTGGAGATTGTTGCTAGTTAGTGGGAGTGTTGGTGGTGATGTGTAGCTCACATTTTAGAAAACCCATAAAGTGTTACTAAAATTAGTCAAGAACAACTTTTTTTTTTTAAAGTAAAGGATAAAAGTGATTCTCACACAATTTCTGGGAGCAGAATCTCTCTTAGCTTACTTCTTATAACAAACATATTGTGCTGGTGTAAGGAGAAGTGAATAAAAAAATATTGAAAAACTGAGCACTGTCTCAGATATCTTGGCATAGGGGCTCTAATTTGAAGTGACAAAAAGACTAATAGCTTGACATAAATATAGCTATTACATTAAAGAATAACACATGAATATATATTGTTTTCTTTGTTAGAAGTAATGCCAGGTTTAATTCAAGCATATACAAAGTTGTTTTATTTAAACATTTTAAGATAATAAAATTTATTAATATTTTATAAAGTTGTATTGATTTCCATAATGATAAATAGGTCATAATATAGATCACTATCAATGTACTTCAATTTTAGTAAAATCTCTGAAGTGTAAAGCCTCCAGGGAAGACTCTATAATATATAACTATTATTTCAGAAGATTCCTCCCATATTGGATTGGAAAATGCATGCACGGGAAAATGTGAATGGCTTTTGTATTCATTGGCAAGTGAATAGTGTTCTCCCACTTTTTTATTACATGCTAAGACATAACTGAGGTGGAGATTTCTAGCCTCTTTGGAGAGTCAGTTGTGTCATGTGATGTTTTCTGGAAACTGTCTTAGAGGTTGTTTTTGCTGAAGTAGACATGTGGGAGGATTTTTTGCTTAGAACAGATATGTGGTGCTTTTTTTTTTTTTTCTGGATGCAGCCTGTAAAGGGGGCATATAATGTTTTGCTAGGGCTGATGCTTAAGAGAACACAGGATGTTTGGAAAGGGCATAAATATAACCCAACAGACAGTGGATGATGCTGGGTGGTATTGGTACATCTTGCCACTCTTTGCTGGTCATCGTTGGGCTTTGCTGACACTGATCTTTGCTGAAGGTAAAGACTTACCAGATTTCATGACACAGAAGCAGCCAATGGAGAACAGTCCTGATTGTGAGGTGAAGAAAGAATTGAAGGTGCCTGAAGAAGCCCTTGGTGACACTTTACATCAGTAACTGTGAACTCTCACAGTCAGACTTGGATTACTTGCCCTATTGCCTGAATATTTCTGAGCTCAAACATATGCAACTTAGTGATATACATTTATGTGATTTACTCCTTGAGCCTCTTGGGTTTCTCCTTGAGAGAGTTAGAGATACCCTGCAAACCCTGGGATTGGAGTCATGTTTTACAGAGGACTCTCGTTGAGTGTCCTGCTACCTGCCCTAAGCCAATGTTCTCACCTCAGAGAAGTCAATTTCTATGATAATAATGCCTCTTTGCCTTTCCTGAAACAACTTCTGCACCACACAGCCAAGCTGAGTCAGCTGACCGAGGAACAATACCCTGCCCCTCTGGAGTGCTATGATGACAGTGGTGTAATACTAACATGCAGATTAGAAAATTTTTGTCCTGAGCTCCTGGATATACTCAGGGCCAAAAGAAAGCCCAATAGTGTTGCCTTTGAAACTACCCAATGCTCTAAATGTGGTGGGTCCTACATTTATGATCTGGAGAACCAATGTTGCATTTTTGTAGAACTACTGTAAGGTTGATTGTGAAACAAAGAAATGGAAGCTTAGTATTGGGTATTGGTGAAATCCTAAGTGAATGTCCACTGCTGAATGGAGTATGGAAATGTCAATCACCTCAAGGTCTGAGATACACTGGAAAGTCAAGATCTTCCTCTGAGCTGGTGAATGGATCTTGTATCTGCAGAAAGTATCAAGCACTCTTTTCTCCTCTAGGATTATTGTAGCTTGAGCGTGTTAAAACAGAGGCACCGTTTTTCTGAGATTGACTCCTGGTGTTGGCTGCATACAATAAATATGTAGACTTTCAAAAAAAAAAAAAGAGTTTAAATGGTGTTTTTTTTTTTTTTTCCTAATAGGGTAGCAGTGCCCCTACTAGATACCACAGGCTATTGTATAAAAAGCCCAGAACCAAGAATATGTTACTTTCTCTAGAGTTGCTGGTCAGTGGGGTTCTATAGATTCATTGTCAATGTTATTTGTTATCCTTAAGAACTTAGTGGTAAGACCATAGTTCTGCATACACCATGTACTTAAATCAGAGAACATGGAGGTATCAATCTTGTACTGACCTGGAAACATCATCCCTATTGGCTAGCTTTCATAGTGTTGAAAGGTGCTATTTACCTAGTGGTGAACTCTGAGAGCTAAAGTAGTACCTGGTTCAGCAAGACATGCCCACTGGTACAATATTGGCACAAATACTTTCAGTTTGGTTCATTCCAGAAGATAGAATCCATATCTGGCATCAATATTGGGGTCAAGAACATGTGGATAGACAGGTCATAGGCCCTAAGGGAGAACCTATTACTATTATTCTGCTAAGTGGTCATAGTACTAAACTAATTCTTAACAACTTATTAAACCTATAGACTACACATTTCTCAAACCTTAACAGAGAAGCTTCTACTGGCAGTACATAAATGATTAACACAGGTAGCCACAACTGAACTGGTCATAGTGTAAAGAATAATAATAATAAAAAAAACTCCGCAGAATTCACAACCCTAAATAGAATATCTATATCACAACACCTCTTCAAAGGCTCAGCGATCACAGTGGTAGAGACAGCAGAGGAATTGTAAGAACCAGAGGTGGTGGAAGAGTCCAAGGAAAAAACATTTTCCAGAGACAGCAAGAAAATTTCACATGTGGATAGGAGGTGTGGCATCATGCACAGGGTCTGTACAAACTCAAGCCAGAGTCAGCCAAGCATGGAAAGGGCAAGTGGGCATGAAGTCTCATCCCTAGCTGTGGAACTGTTGACAACTGATAGCTCCTGGCAGAGGGCAAGTTAGTTTTCCTTAAGAGTGTATCTCCTGCCCAGGCTGAGAAACGACTCAGCAGTTCAAAGTTACGGCTGCTCTTGAAGCCAATCCAGTTTGATTCACAATACTCACATGGTGACAACCAGTTGAAACACAAGTTCAGGGGATTTGAAGTCCTCTTCTGGCCTCCATGAGCACCAGGCATGCATGTGCTGCACAAACACACATGCAGGAAAACTACTCATACACTTAAAATAAAATAACAATAGTTTTTTGAAAGGGTGTGTCTCCTGGTAATTCAATTATATCTAGTAGAAGGCTACACATGTAAAAATATACAAGCTGTATAAATTATACCTGATGGGTTTTTAGAAATGATGAGACAAAGTTGTTTGGGTTACAGAAGGAGGGTGGATCTGGAAGGAGTTGGATGAGAGAGATGAATATAATTAGAACATATTGTATGAAATTCTCAAAACTAATAACATAAAATATACCTATAATATATACAAAATTATATATATGTATATATACATATATATGTATATATATACACACACACATACACACACATACACACATATATACACATGAAAACATTTTTGAAATAAAGTCAGGCATTTGGAGCACATACCTGTCTGTAACCTCAAACTCAGAAGCCAGAGTGAGAGATAACCTGGGCTTTATTTATAGCAAAGCAAGTTTCAGAATATCCTGTACTACAGAGCAAAGGCACAGATCACCAAAATCAAAGCAAAAATAAGTTAACTAAACAAAACAAAAGGATGGCTTACAGAATGAGAGAAGGTACTGCAAATTGTATAGCTGGTAAGGGTCTAATATCCAGGACACATAAGATCCTAAAGTCTTAAAGCTCAATAAAAAGTACAAAAATCTCAGCAGAAAAATAAAGTTATTGAATAGACATTTCTTCTGAGGAACTATACAAAAACCAACCAATGAACCAAACAAAAAATCAACAAACCCAAACAAAACCCAACATACAAAACCCACCACAAACAACAACAAAATTCTCCATTGAGATCATGTGTCACAATCATATGTAGATGAGAATATGGTGAGACAGACATCCTCCTACACAGATGTTAGGAATATAGACTGGGGCTATTTGGAAAACTTTAAAATATAGAATTACTAGAAATTCTTCATTGTTCAGAATTGTTTTGGCTATCCTAGGATTTTGTTTTTCTGTTAAAAGTTGAGAACTACTCTGTCAAGGTCTGTCAAGAATTGTGCTGGAATTTTTGTGGGAATTGAACTGAATCTATAAATTGCTTTTGGTAAGATGGCTATTTTCACAATGTTAGTCCTACCTATTCACAAGCATGGGAGATCTTTCCATCTTCTGATATCTTCCTCAATTTCTTTCATCAGAGACTTTAAGTTCTTGACAGACAGATCTTTCACCTGCTTAGTTAGAGTTATAGCAAGATATTTTATATTATTCATGGCTATTGTAAAGGATGTTTTCCCCCTAATTTCTTTCTCAGCTCATTTATCATTTGTATAAAGGAGGGCTACTGGTGTATTTGACTTAATTTTGTATTATACACTTTACTGAAGTTGTTTATTAGCTGTAGAAGTTCTCTGGTAGAATTTTGAGGGTCACTTATGTATACTATCATAGTATCTGAAAGTAGTGATACCTTGACTTCTTCTTTGTCAATTTGAATCCTCCTTTTGTTGTCTTATGGCTCTGGCTACGACTTCGAGTACAATATTGAATAGGTAGGTAGCAAAGGGGCAGACTTGTTTTTTCCCTGATTTTAGTGGGATTGTTTTAAATTTCACTCCAGTGCTGTCTTGTCTGGCCTCAGAGGGAAAGGATGCACCTAGCCCTGCAGAGACTTGATGTGCCAGGGTGTGGAGATACTCAGATGCAGCCTCAACCTCTCAGAAAAGGGTAGGAGGGTATGGAGAGTAGAGTTGTAGGAGGGGTGACCAGGAGGGTGGCAGTGAGCAGGATGGATGTACAGTAAATAAATAAAAATAAGTAAAATTAAAAATTAAAAGGAAAGTATAACAAAAAGTTATTGATTTTAAAAATGTATATAGAGTTACCAAATGGCCCAGTTGGCACACATCTAGCTATGTAATTGAGAAAATAGAAAAACTGTCCAGCAAATATAAGAATAACTATCCATACTATTAGCAATATTATTAACAAAAGATAAAAGAAAATGTAGCCAAGATTGCCATCAATTTTGAGTGGACAAGTAGAATGTACTAGATCACTACCATGGAATATCATTGGGTTTCATAAGACAGAACACATCATACTACACATAGCATACATAAATCTTCTTTTGGTGTGTGAAGAATATTTTCCCTGGTGGAGATATTTGGACAATACTGGGCATGTTCTATTCATTAAACTACATGTGGCATATCGACATTCTATACATTAAACTTTACATTTAAAATAGTAGGGGAATGCCAGGGCCAATAAGTGGGAGAGGGTGGGGTGGCAGGCATGGGGAGGGGGGAGGCAAAAGGGGTTTGTTCTTGTTGTTTTTGTTTGTTTGTTTGTTTTTTGGAGGGGAACCTGGGAAAGGGAAAATTTACATGTAAATAAAGAAAATATCTAATAAAAAAATTAAAAAAAAATAGATGATTATGGGCGAGTCGTGCTCCGTTGCCTGTGAATGAGAGGTTTCTGGGATCAGGGTCTGTCCACTGCAGAGATGATGAAGGGAATTTTAGGAATTTATTCTAAAGACAAAGACATGCCACAGTTTACAAGTACGGGAGAGAGTTTTAATAAGCTGGTGTCTGGGAAGCTGAGGGAAATGTTGAACATATTTGGACCTCCTCTCAAGGCAGGTAAACCCCGAACCTTCTATGGTTTGCATCAGGCAGGACTTCCCCAGTGTGGTGGTGGTCGGCCTTGGCAACAAATCAGCTGGAGTTGATGACCAGCAAAATTGGCACGAAGGCAAAGAAAACATCAGAGCTGCTGTTGCAGCGGGATGCAGGCAGGTCCAAGACCTGGAGCTGGATCCCTGTGGAGATGCGCAAGCTGCTGCAGAAGGAGCTGTGCTGGGTCTCTATGAGTACGATGACCTAAAGCAGCAGCAGAAAGTGGCTGTGTTGGCGAAGTTCTATGGAAGCAGCGATCTCGAGGCCTGGGAGAAAGGGGTCCTCTTTGCTTCTGGGCAGAACTTGGCCCACCAGCTGATGGAGTCTCCAGCCAATGGGATGACACCAACTACACTTGCTGAAATTATTGAAAATAATCTCAAAAGTGCCAGTAGTAAAACAGAGTACCATATCAGACCCAAGTCCTAGATAGAGGAACAAGAAATGGGTTCGTTCCTAAGTGTAGCCAAGGGGTCTGAAGAACCACCAGTCTTCTTGGAAATTCACTACACAGGCAGCACCAATGCAACTGAAGCACCCGTGGTGTTCGTGAGAAAAGGCATTACCTTTGACAGTGGCGGTATCTCTATCAAGGCTTCTGCAAATATGGACCTCGTGAGGGCTGATATGGGAGGAGCTGCAACAATATGCTCGACCATTGTGTCTGCAGCAAAGCTCAATTTGTCCATTAATATCATAGGTTTGGCTCTTCTTTGTGAAAATATGCCTAGCAGCAAGGCCCACAAACCAGGAGATGTCGTCAGAGCCAGGAATGGGAAGCCCATCCAGGTCGATAACACTGATGCTGAGGGGAGACTCATCCTCGCCAATGCACTCCGCTATGCACACACCTTCAATCTCAAGGTCATCATCAATGCCGCTACCTTAGCAGGTGCCATGGATGTAGCTCTGGGGTCGGGTGCCACTGGAGTCTTCACCAATTCGTCCTGGCTGTGGAATAAACTATTTGAGGCCAGTATAGAAACTGGGGACCGACCCTGGAGGATGTCTTTCTTTGAGGATTGTAACCTCCCTGTGAGAGGGCAGATTCTTCAGATTCCCGCCTGCTAGATAACCACACCTCTCTGCCCACCTCCTGCTAATTGCTACGCCTCTGTCCAAGTTCCAGTTATGCCAGAAGTCCCGCCTTCATGGACTGAAGAAGTAGTTGCTGATTGGGTCAGGTGGCTGACAAACTTGTGGGAATGGTTTTGACTTACTTATTCTATCTGCCTGATTGTAAAAAAGAGAATTGAATGAACGATGGCCAATTTTTTATATCCTTTCTGCGTGGTAAAGGTAACATAAAATGACTTGCCAAATCCCTTATCTCTTTCCAGAATACCCATTGGTAATCGTGGCAGCTGGACCCCAACAGAGGATTATACACGACAAGTCATAGATTGCCAGCTTGCTGATGTCAACAATCTTGGACAATACAGATCTGCAGGTTCATGTACAGCTGCAACATTCCTGCGAGAGTTTGTGACACATATGAAGTGGGCACATTTAGACATAGCAGGTGTGATGACCAACAAAGATGAGATTCTGTACCTGCGGAAGGGAATGAGTGGGTGGCCAACAGGGACTCTGAGTTCTTACTTCGCTTCAATAAAGACAGTTCTTAGTTCAAACGCTCAGAAATTCCTCCATCTGTCATGAATTGGATATTTGGCCGTCAAAATATTTTTGAATAAATGAAAATCTTTTAAAGACAAAAAAAATAGATGACTATGGTATGTAGATATTTTAATAACATTATAGAACTGGATATGACAGTATCCAAATATTTTGATATTATAATATGTCTCAAGATCTTAGCTTCCTTGAGAACTTTATTACTTATCTGACCTTTGCATTAAAAAAATAATGCCCCAGCTTTATTAAAATATTATTCTGAAATGTCCTCTTTAACACAAGTCACTTGGTTTCTTGTGCTTAAATGTTGTTATTTCCATTTTTTGAGTGGGTAGAAATAACCCCATGACATCTAAACATTATAACTGTAATAATGATGGTTATTATTGAATTTATTATTAAGTATGCTAAATGATATCATTGAAACATATCCATATTACAACATATTGCACATATATGTTTAGTCAGATAGAGGCAAAGTCTCTCTAATGACCAACAGGCAGAATGCTCTTCATACTGAGTTCAACATTCTGGTTCCCTAGTGGCTACAGTCTTATCATATTCACCTTAGAATCCTGCTGTTCTAAAAGCATTTGTGACCAGTATTTTTTTTTTTATGGCTGAAAGTTTAAAACAAATTTGACCCTGAAAACAGCTTTTAGAGTTAAGTGGTCCCTCTGCTCAACAAACAAGATGTACCAAGCATTAAATGTCTAAAATTAGGGTGATGTTGACCAGCCATTTGTTCTTTTCCTGGTAAGTTAACTACCAATGTTCTTGTTTAAGGCTTAGGACAGATAATAACCATCTTAATCTTAAGATATATCCTGACTCTGAGATCATTTTGAACAAATAAATTTTAGATTTACAAGCTATTAGCAAGAAATTCCCCTACCTGCATTATTCCTTCTAATGATAAAGTGAGATCTAAACCCAGAAGCTGTCACTTAAAAAGCATGGGTGTAGTTTGCAGTTAAAATTAATAAATGATTTAGATGTTACTGTTTTTCTGTGGGCAATGAACAAAACATGCAAAACAAGCAAGAATGACCAGGAATTGGTAATGTCTCTCCCAGTGTGAGAAGTCATGTCCATATTATCTAAATTTATATATATGACACAGAAGAGAAAAACAAATTACACAGGAAATAAAGTGCTCGTGCTGAAGGAACAGAGGAGAATAGATTATAATTTAAAAGAGATATATATCATATTTTTTCTCTAATGTAACTTTGCAAATCCTATATAAAATGCAGTATGCTTATTTTGATCTTAAGGTTTCTTTGTAACAGTGGTCTTCTGAAAGAGTTTAGACAAATAAAGGTGATGCACACACATAGCTGAAGCTTCAGTAAACTATAAAGAACTTGTAATTCACTTTTGCTTTTCTCCTTCCTGCATATCCTTGGAGCCACCCTCTTGTTCTCATGATGGTATGATTTGGAAACTACCTAAAATGCTCTCACAAGACATAACATGGCTCTGTTCTGATATCTCTTCACTCTGATAATGTAGACCCAAAGTTTACAATAAATCTATAAGTCTGCATTTGAAAATAAGTATATCAATGAGATACCATTGATATGTCTAATTGAGATACCATTGATCTGTCTAATGGTTCATACATCGGTAGTTAGAATGGAGAAGGGGCCTAAAGACTATTTTGAAAGAAGCAGGCCTGATTTCTACTCCAAATCATCACTGTGAATGTGGGTGTAGGCTTTCTCTCTGTTGAACTAGATTTTGTGCGTCTGTTTGATTAGATCCCCTTAAATCACATAAAATAAAGTACTTTAAAGTACTTATTTTTCCACTCCTCAGTTTATCCATACTTTATGCTATGGCTAGAGATTAGAAATGTAGGTGTTTTTTTTTAAATCTTTCTATAGTGTGAGGAAAGAAAGATCAAGTAGATGGAACTCCTAGTTTCATATGTACTTAAGAAAATGTTATGCATTAAAATGTATTTTTTTTTTTTTTTGGCTTTTTCGAGACAGGGTTTCTCTGTGTAGCCTTGGCTGTCCTGGAACTCACTCTGTAGACCAGGCTGGCCTTGAACTCAGAAATCCACCTGCCTCTGCCTCCCAAGTGCTGGGATTAAAGGTGTGTGCCACCACTGCCCGGCTTAAAATGTATTTTCTACATTAACAAGTTTGGTAAGATTTTGTTTAAACAACTTTGGATTTGAAAGTTTGAAATTCACTCCTCTGGCTCCTCTATTTAACAGAAATGGCCATGGCTCACTCAGCGTTACACAAAAACTTTGTAGCAGGTTAGGAACCCAGCTTTACTGGTTTTCAGTCCAGTGGCCATACATATTACAACAACTCAGTATCAACTACATATTTCTTATCTAATTATGTCCAGTTGATTGATTGAAATCTAGTTCTGATATCTACACCATTATATGTAGATTAATCTCTGCAATCTACACTATCGCTACAATCATGAGTGCGGCACAAAATAAGTCTTCGTGGGCAAAACTGGTGTGTTATTTTAGCCAATAGACTAATGAGTGATCTTGAATTAAAAATGGTACATGATATTTGAAGAATGACATCTGGGGTTGTCCTCTGGCCTCTACATGCATGTGCATACATATGTGCACATACCCCACACACATACCAACCTTGTACATATATATATGCATATACAAATTACACATAATGATTTAATAATAGAGAATTAGGGTTGTAGTAAATATCAATTCAAATACAAGAAAGGAAATATTTTAGCTGCAGAGGAATATTTTAAAGCTCAAAAGTATTTCAAATGCAAATCTGTGGGTCTAACTCGAAATTGTCAGAGACTAAAAGTGGTCATTTTTGAAAGCATAGCTGGAGGTGATAATCTCTAAACTCACCAACCAGTTTTATATGAATAGTGGGGCAGTCAGTCATTATATATATTGCAGTATGAAGTGCATAATAACATGTAGGATATATTCCTGACAAAACCTTCAAATCTAAATCTATACAAGAGAGAGACTCTGGGCCTGGTTTGGGCTTCAGAAACCTCAAAGCCTTACACCAGTGACACACTTCTTCCAACAAGGCCAATGTGTTCTAACAAGGCCACACTTCCCAATTCCTCTCAAGTAGCATCACTCCCTAATGACCAAGCATTCAAATATATATGCCTATGGGACCATTCCCATTCAAACACCACACTATCCATTTAGTTAGATTTTTTTTCCTTTAAGATTTATTTATTTATTTTATGCATATAAGTACACTGTAGCTGTCTTCAGACACACCAGAAGAGGGCGTCAGATCTCATTACAGGTGGTTGTGAGCCACCATGTGGTTGCTGGGAAATTGAACTCAGGACCTCTGGAAGGGCAGTCAGTGCTCTTAACCACTGAGCCATCTCTCCAGCCCCAGATTAAAAAAAAAAAACAAAAACAAAAACAAACACACACACACACACACACACACACACATAAAAGAACCCCCAAAGATACTATTAGCAATTTTAGGATGAAAACTGTAGGAAAAGAAGCCTCAGATACTTTAGTAACTACATGAAATTCAGTGGAGGACAAGTGTTTGTAGTGATTAAATGGACTTAAAATACCCATCATGAGCACGCATGAGTGCACGGGCATGATTTGAAACATGATGTGAATAAAACTGTGATACAGGCAACTTAAATACAATGAAGACCCTAACACACAACTTACTCAGTTTATTAGGCTGAAATAGTGACATTGTGGTTTTGTTTAAAGAGAAATCATTATCAATTCATTATACAGTAAAAAATTTCTTGTACTTTAAAACACTTGGGGAAAAAAATCCAGCAAAAAGATGAAACATTGATAGTAGGATAGTGATAGTGTTTTTAAGTAAATGATGGTCTGTTAGTGTTCAACATGTTATTGTGCTGACTGTTTTAAAGTTTTCTTTTTGTAATTACAATTAAAATTTTTTGAGATTATAATTTAATTACATTTCTCCCTTCTCTTTCCTCCCTCCAAACCTTCCTATGAACTCCTTCCTGCTTTCTTTCAATTTGTGGGCCTTTTATAATTAATTGTTATTACGTGCCTACAGACACACATATATGTCCATACACACACACATATTTTCATACTAAAAATAATGAAAGAAGAAAGAATCATTGTCCACAAAAAAAGTCTAAGGGTTATATTATCCTAAATGACAAAAACATACCAACCTAGAGCAACACCTATCTCTAGTTTATTACCAAAGGAGCTAATTACATTACTGCCTTGGTATTAGACATTTATTAAAAATTAAACAACAGAATTAAAATATGTGTTTTGAGAACTTGCTTCTAGTAGCTTCTAGCAGCTACTCTTTTACCCTTGACTAAAGACCAGTCCTTCTCTATCCAGGGAAGTTTTTCCTCTTTCAGCAGCAGGCAGCTTCTAGAGGGACACATGAAGCACAAGGGAGGAAGGGGACACTTGCCTAGCCAGTCAGATCAGCTGGGTTGATCCAGGAGATCAGTGAGGTGACAGATAACACAGCCAGATTGTTCTCACATCCCCAACGGTGTGTTTTCAAAGATTGCCATTTTTCTCTCTGAGTTGTGCTAAGGTTTACATTTAAAAAGTATTTTTGTTACAGGGTTTGAAATATAGGTCCTTGCCACTAATCATAGTATTGTTATTTAGTGTGCTCCAGTGTGTAAATAAGAATAAATTGGCACTCTGGAAAAATGACTTTTAAATTTAAATTGAAGCGTTGAAGGAATAAGAAGTATGTCCCTGTTGAAGTGTTTCTGAGTGTGAGGCTTCTACCCCTTTTGTTTTGAGAAGGGGCTAACTTCAGCAAAGGACATGAAGTGGAGCAGATGGGATGAATGGATCTCGGAGGCATGGAGTGGGGAGGGGAAGCAGTAGAGTGAACATGCCAATATATTTTTATAACATTCTCAAAA
>JADRCD010215639.1:0-13272 GCA_019843815.1 Montemys delectorum
TTTTTTTTTTGTTGGAGATCTACTGTCCTTGACTATATTATCGTTGTAAAATTAAATGCAGTTGACTATTTTTCTATTGTACTTGCAGGTCTTAATTTGGTGGTTTTCCGAATTTGATTCTCTGAACACAAAGGTTACCTCTTCGAGTCTTTGTAAACATGTATTGCTAAATCTTTCACCACCTCCCCTTTCCTCTCCACCCAACTCCACTTGTTTCCCACCCCAGCCCAGCCCAGCCCGCCCTGTGCTCTCTCTATTTAATTACCACTGCTGCATATGTACATATAGAAATGTATAAACGCAACCTTCTGATTCCATCTAGTGCTGCTTGTATGTATGACTTTAGAGCTGACTACTTGGGACTGGACGATCAATTAGGGATGGATGACCCTAGGAGTGACTGATTTTCCTCTCTCAGCGGTCATTTCTCATTGGTAGCCCTTTATCCAGGGATGGAGCCTTCTGAGATGCTCCCCCCACCCCGTCCATGTCGCTGTCATAACAGGTGTTGTGATTGTTTGGGTTTTCTTTAGGTGCCCATATTGTTGAAATTGAAATTTCTTGGGTACCACTTCTCTGTAATATCCACAAGACAGTCCTTGTGACAGATGTCATGCTCTCCCGGTTCTTACAGTCTCTCTACAACCTCTTGTGAGGTCTTCGCGGTCCTAGAGATGTTCAGACTGTGTTGTGAGTGTGCCAGTTGGGGCTGGCCTCCTATACTCACTTCTTCTCTGCATTTCGGCCAGTTGTGGATTTCAGCAATGGTCTCTGTCTGCTGCAAAAAGAAGTGTTTTGAATAAGGGTTGAAAGCTTTCAGTGTAATCTCTAGCGGCATTCTAAATACTTATCCTCACACCCAAAGACTGATGCTTGACAGGAAGTCACAGTCTAAGTGATTGCCATGAGAATCACACTTTGTAAAGAAAATAGTCAAAATGGACAATAAAATATGTAAATGGGTTGTTCAGGATGCCTTATTCACAAGAAAAATGGAACAATTTAGAATCTCCATAGTCAGGCAATCGGATATTGATGGGGGTTCTTTCAATTGGGAGTGTTTGCTTAGGTCCCGCCACTTCTCCTGTGCTGCCTGGAGAGTCACGTGCTTCATGGGCGTCTATTCATGCTATATCAATGTCTTTACCCTGGGGATTTCATTCTTATTACAGTCCTTGGCATGGGCTTAATTATTTCACAAGGCCAGGGGAAGTTAGCCAATGTACATATTTGTATATATCAGTAAACTCCAGCAGCATATAGAGTCTGGCAACATCAATGTCTGTCCATTCTAGAACGTGTTAGTCAGCAGTAGCTATTTCTTAAAGGACACTAAAATGTGTCCCTCCCATCCCGGTAACAGCTCATGAGGCAGATTCACCTCTCAGACGAGGGGACAAGGGATGTTATAGAGGGGTGGATGGAGAGAACCACAGATCAGACTCCCTCTGCTCCTTAGTGGAGATGTTTGTGGTTCATACCATAACGGCCTGATCTCACGCTCCCAATGAAAACCCCATTTTATACTATACCTTTTGTTCTCTGCCCTTCTTTCCTGTTGACAAGTAAGGAAAAATTTTCCCTTTGGTAGAAGTTGGCATCCATTTTACTTGTGGGCAGTGTTATAGTGTTACGTGTCTTTGTCTGTTCAGTATCATGGCTATTCATGCTCTGCGGTGTGGTGTCCTTTCCTGTGTATGAGTATATATATGCATTCCTGTGCTGTAGTGTGCACTGCTGGGGTCAGAAGACAATCTGGGTTGTCAGTCCATCTTGTTTCAGCCAAGGTCTCTTGGTTGTTCGCTACTGCATAGGCCAGACTGTCCTGAAAGCTCCTGAGGATGCGCCTGTCTCAGCCTCTGTCTCTATGTGGGAGTACCGAGGTTACAGACGAGCACCACCACAGTGACACAGTGATGCTCTACAAGGATTCAAGGCCAAGTCCTCATACTTGCAGAGAGCGCTTTACCGACTGAGCCATCTGCCCAGCCCTCTGCTCTTCTTTTGTGGTGCCATCACTTCTAGTCAATTTCAGGGTTAGCAAGTGTCAGTCAAGTTTCCACACCGCCCCTTGGCCTGACAGAGAGAGGAGAGCCCAGCTAGACCAAAGGATTCCATCTCATAGCAGGAGCTGGCTCATCTCTGTGGTCCTGCTTTCTGTGTTGTTTCCTGTCTGGTCCTATAGTTTCCCTTTTATCGGATGCTCAGTTAAACCTTCTTGTAAGCTCTCTCTCCCACACTCTCTTCTTGCTTCACACGAGCACAGTACATCTCTGTCATTACCATCTGAAGACTTCACAGGCTCACCTGCTAAGACACATACGTGTTGAAGAATAACAAAGATCCTTTCCATTTGGGGATGCTTCCCTTGAGCTTCCCAAATTAAAAAATAATGGTGAAGGCTGACTTCTGGGTGCTTTTCCTATGTAGTCACTCTGCAAAGTGCCATGGATGCATTCTTTAGAGATGAGGGAGCCGATGGAGGGACTAAACAGGCTATAAATTGGAGATGGATGGAGTCCACAGAACTCCAAACAAACCGAGCCGGGTCCCAGGTGTCTCAGCCTCTAGTTCACTGATGCTTCCAACTCAAAACTAAGCCTGTCCAGAGGAGCAGCCATGGGGTACTTGCAATTGGCCAAGTATTCTGCTATGAAAGTGTTCTTTGAACCCCTAAGCCCATCCATAGGTACCTATTACATCATCCGCTGGGAATGCACCTTCCCACTCTTCCAGTCCCCTTAGCACCTGTCACCACTCTAGCCTCCACTGGAAGAGTCTATTCAGAGAAAGCACTCTGACAAGCTCATCTGATGTGTTCCCCCTATTCCAGCCACCGATTAGCCCTTAATTTTCCTCCAGGCTCTAAGTGCCAGAAATTATATTCCTGTGGTTTCTTACGCATTATGTCACTCTGTTAGAATGCAAATCCCCATGACCCCCTTGTTCACCTCAGTATTCCCGCACATGTAACTGTTTCTGACACAGCGCAGATGCTCGCATTTGCTTAGCACATAAACAGAAGAATGCATTTTTACTAGCCTATAACTCATGCACTCACGGCCCCTGATTGTCGCCTGTGTGACAGTTGTTAGGCGGTTTTTCTGAGTACAGTTCCATTATTTCACCTGGAAAATGGGGACAGACACATCCCTTCCGCTGAGATAACTTTTAGATTTCCAGGAAGCAGTATGTGAGGACCATTTAAGATGTCTCTAATTGGAGTCAGGGTTCTGCTGGAGGGGAGGGGAGAAGGAAATCTCCTCTTCTGTTTGGCCTTTATTCATCAACTATTTACACAGCCTCTCCTTCACTCCACTCTCTGCACAAGAATACAAAATTGTACAGTCATGGATTGCAAAGGAGGATTTAAAAAAATACTAGAAATTTAATAGATTTGGAAACTGAGAAGAATATACAAAATTAGATCTTCAGCATCCTGTATTGATGTAAATTTACAATGTTAGGATTCTTTGGCTCTAAGTTGAATTCCATATCAAACAAACTAAAGCACAAAAATATACACACTCCACTAAGACAGCCAGGCCAGTCTGGCAGGGCCGATCCGTCAGCTCAGAGGCGTTGGCAGCCTGTGCCTCTCTCTGCCTCTCAGCTCTGCTTCCCTGACTTGGCGTCACTGCTTCACACCGAGGCCAGTCACTTCTCTCCTTGAGCTTCCTCTCTGACGTCAGACGTCCTGTCTTCCAGCTAACGTGTCCATAGACTGAAAGACTATGAGCACAGCACAGGTTTCCTCTTGTCCTCAGTAAGAGTTTCCAAACTGTGGCCAGCTGGCCTGGCTTTGGCCCATGATCCTTGGTCATTGAAGCAACCACAGAGAAAGAGAGAGAGGTGTTTCTGATGAGCCTGGCCTGGCGGATGTGTTGGAGCCTTAAGTCAACAGTAGACTCCACCATTTGGCCTGAGACTGGAGGAGGAATCGCTCCTGTAAGAACTGAGGGCCATTATAACCAAAAGGGAAATTTAGAAAGGGGACAACAGGAGACATTCCGCTATTCCCCTTGGCTTAGAGAAGTGGAGAGAGTGCTCAGTTGGTCAAGTCCTTGGCACACAAGCTTGAGGACTTGGGGTTCGTACCCTCAGTACCAGTGTAAGATGGGAGTGACAGCCTGCAGTCCTGGAACCAGGGAGGCAGACATGGGAGTTTGTCTGGAGCCTGATGGCTGGCTGGTCTAGTTGAATTGGTAGGCACCAAATTCAATGAGAGATACCGTAGTCTACAAAGGATTTGAAGAAGACCCTGGACAGCAACCTCTGACCTGTACTTGTAAACATGTGCACATGTACCTTCAAATACCTGTATACACACACACACACACACACACACACACACACGTTTATATTTGAGAGAGAGAGAGAGAGAGAGAGAGAGAGAGAGAGAGAGAGAGAGAGAGAACAGATAGTGCCATGCAATGATGCCACAGCTTGTGGGACATTCCTTACCTAGAAATAGAGTAATTAGCCTTTCCCATTTTGATTGGTGAAGCCTGGAGCATTCCAGATACAATGAATGAGTCAGATACCCCACTGAGAAGGTGTAGGTGGAGTCATGGCCCGTTCTCAGCCACGCCTCATTCTCAGTGCTGCCCTTCTGCCTTCCTTGTCCCATTCAACTCCATCTGCCACCACTGCTCACTGAACACTCCCAAGTCGTCAGCTGAGATGGACACTGGGCATTCACAGATGAAATGCTAAGTCCTTATGGCCAAAGAAAGACAATGAGACAGGAATAGGGCCATGTTAGTCCCAAAGCAGCAGATCCATTGGGAGACACAAGGACTTTGGGAAGGACGTATTCTTAGGGATGGGATTAGCATCAGAATATCCCCAGAGAAGATAACTTCTGATGTCTGTATTGGAACAGAAACTAGAAAAAGGCTCGCAATTCCCGATTCCAAGTAAATAAAATTTCCACCCAATGGGATGAAATAACCACGAGTCATACTTAGCAAAATTCAGAAAGACACTTGCTTCTCCCCAGGAGTGACTGCTCCTGCCTGTCAGCTTCTGATACATGGTCTGACTAGAACAGAAGAGTGTAGCCGTGGGGGTGGGGCCGCCTCCAGCAGAGGTATGCGTGTGAATACTGAGTCTCAGAAGACTGGCTAGCATCTATCAATAGCTGAACCACCCCCACCCTAGAAGGTAAAATATGTCTCTGGAGGTTTGGTTCTGCTGGCCTTCGATGCTGAGGCTCTCACTGTTCTCACTGAGCACAAAGCTAAACCACTCAAGCCCTAAGGTCCACTGTGGTCCACTGTGGCCGAGAGCTCCCTGTTACGGGGGCTCCTCACCTACAGCAACGAAGGGTGACGCCTAAGACAATCCCCACACATTAGTTCATCCCCCAAACAAACATATGAACTCACATACACACACACATACACACTCACACATGTGTGCACACATACACACATGCACATATACACATGCACACATATACACACAAGCACATACATACACATGCATATACATACGCATACATGCACATATACACACAGAGACAGAAAGAAAGGGGGAGAGAGGAGAGATAGAGAGAGATAATGCACGTGCAGTGTGAACAACCATTTGAAACACCTTCTATTTCAGAGACTGTATACAAAGGAAGATCTGCGTCAGGGAAAATCCAACGCATTTTGTTTCATAAAAAGAATTGGTGTGGGAGTTTATTGTTTTCTCTCCTGAGGGATAAACATTTTAATTTAATAACAGTCAAAAAGTGCCTAAGTGTGCTTGAGGAAAAAAAATACGGTGTTCCTAGGAGGGCAGATTCTCTTCTCTTGCTGAATAATTGGAAGCAGGCATTTCAGAACAGTACTATTCAAAAATACTAACCAAAATATCCCAAGTGTCAACATCAATAACAAAACAACTGTAGTAGAGCATATTTATGTCCCACACTAATATGTGACAGGCATTTTACATATATCATTTGATCAGTTCCTCATGTCAAGCCTGTGAGGCTGGGGGGGGTGGTCTCTATTTTACAGGTAGGTAAACTGAAGGCTAACGGAAGCTAGCCAGCTTGAAAGTAGGGGATGGAGTTGGCATTCCAATCCAAGACTGAACGACTGACCTCGACGTCTCGACGTCTAGGTTGACATGCATCATTTTCATACCAGGTCTAAGAGAATAACATCCATAAGTCGCACGAGAAGAGCGATCAAAAAGAAAAGAACCAAAATAGAAAAATAAATGTACGTGGTATTTATTAAGAGAATGTTGCCACAGCTGAGGTAACAGACAGCAGGGTGGCCAAGCCAAGAAAATAAAATTATATGTGTGAAAGAGAGAGAGAAAACATACACAAAACGGGAACTGTCACATAAATAGAACGTGGTCACTCTTGTGTTGCGGGGCCTCTGGGAAGGAGGCTGTCTGTTGTTACATGCACAGGAAGCAATGGGTTTCACTGGCCATTTCTGCCTCTCTCTTCCTGGCTTTGGGGGTAGCATGAGGTGCTCAGCTGTGCTAGTTATGTGTCCCTGGGGTAGCATACTTGGAAGAAGCAACGTAAGGGAGGGGGCTTTATTTTGCTCACCAAAGCTTACTCCATGGGAGTCACGGCCAGCAGAGTGTGTAGCTTGCAAAGGTAGCTACTCACACTAGGCTGGCCCATAAGCAGACAGCTCAGATATAAGCAGAGGAGGATTCTAACCATCAAATGCCTGGTCCCAGCAATTTCCCCTTCTGCCAGTCATGCTTCTTGCTCCAAAGGCTTCACAGCCCCTCCAAACAGCTCCAGTAGCTTGGTACCCCATGTTCAAGGGCTTGAGCCTATGGCAGACCTCGTACATGAACCCACAACACCTATGAAGGAGGTTTTTGAGAGTCTTTCTGGATCAACCAATGTACAAAGAAAAGGTTTAGTTTGCAGTCGGTAAGAGCTAATGCTTAGGGATTGTTTACCCCAATCTAGGTACAACTAATTAAATCCCTTGGAGTGTCTCCCTGAAGAACACTCTTCACTGTCTCTGTTTCTCTAGAAAAAAGAGAAAAGCCGGGGCACAAAGAAGTATAGCTTACTTAGGTAATCAGACCCCGCCACCCAGCCTCAGGGCCCATGCCACTGGGCTGCACTGCTTGATCATGGCTTGCAACATTTTTTTCTATGAAGAGCCTGACAGTAAACGCTCAGGTTTTGCAGATCTGGCATGAGTTGCACATTTTAATTTCCAGTGTGCAACAACAACTGCCTAGACTATAAAGAAATGGATGAGCAAATAGAACAATAAAACTTTATTTATAAAAACCAGACAGCAGGGCCGAGTTACCACAATTGGTCTAGACTAGTTTATAAAGTACACAATGATAGATCTTTTTGTTTGTAATTATAGACATGACATAAGTGTGTGTGTGTGTACTTGTGTGTGTGTGTCTCTGTGTGTCTCTGTGTGTGTCTGTATCTTTGTGTGTGTCTCCGAGTGTGTGTGTGTGTGTGTGTGTGTGTGTGTGTCTGTGTTCTCACCTGTGCTGCGCACATGTGGAGGCCAGAAATCATCATCAGGTATGTTCATTGTTTTCTATCTTTCTTTTAACATGGCGCTTCTCTCTGAGCTTAGAGCTCATCAGTAGGCTGGCTTGGCTGGCCACTGAGCACTCAAAGTCCTCCAGTCTTTTGACAGCATTGTGCTTCCAGGTGCGTACCAACACACCTAGCTTTTATGTGGGCTCTGGGATCCAGGCTTAGGTCCTTATCTCATGCAGCAAGTACTTTATGAACTGAGACTTTCCCCTAGCCTAATTCTGTATATTGTAATAGTCAAATTCCCTACATACTTCCTGGCTTTCTGGCATTCCATTTCCTCGGCCTTGTGACGCTTCTCTGAGTTACGTTGATGACAACCCCGACAAATGCTTGCTGAACGTTACCGATATTTCTAGGTCTAGATACCATCCCCACATACTCTCCATTTTCTGTTGTCCTCATCACAACCCTGGAGGCAAGGTGTCTTCACCCCCTTGGTACAGGTGTTATTGTTGAGGTCAGAGGGCTAAAGAAACTTTATCATATCGCAGCAGTGTTGTAAGTTGAGCTGTGAAGAAACTTCAGTCCCAACACCTGGGCTAGCCCGCTTTCTGTAGCTGTAACATATGCCTCAACAAATCAATTTACAAAGAAAAAAAGGGTTATTTGGACATTTTAGTCCATGGCTGGCTCTTGGGTTTGGGGCCTGTGATGAGACAAAGCCTTCTGGCGTGGGACAAATGCCTAAGCTAAGCATCCACCTCATGACAGAGATGAGAGAAAGAAAGTGGAAGGGTTGGGGTGCCTCTAACCTCCTGGAAGTCTCCAGACTGTCATAGCTCTCCGTGGTCCTACCTCTTGACCATAGTGGTGCACTATAGACAAGCCTGATCACGTGGTCCCCCTGGAAACAGTCTGAGTGGCAGCAGAGCCTCTCCTTCCTTGCTTGTCATGATTTCTGCATCTGCTGGGGCGGAGGGGACGTTCAAATGGACAATTCAGCAAGCATCCTAAGCGATTCTTACCTGTATTCAAGGTGAGGAACCTGAGAGCCTTCACCCTGGGTAGGAGCTTTGCCTGTAGACCATCCAACTTTTGGGGCTGTCAATCTTCCCACTCTTTCCTCTTTCTTCATTACCTGAACCCATCTGTTGTTGCCTCTAGTCAATCCTTCTGGAAGGCCATGGACAGGGACTCAGTTCATTTCTCTGTAGCCACAGTTCAGCATAGAGTTAGGCTTTATGGATATTGGCCAAATAAGTGAATACATTAATTCATAAAAACCTTGACTCCCTGGAATTTAATTTTTCTTTATAGCTGTCTTTATCTATGTCCAGCACCTGATTACTTTCCTGCATTCCCTTGTTTTAGTTTGCTGTTAGTCACCTTCTGTTTCTGATATAAGACAACAGGCCTCTCTCCACTCTCCTCATAAAATACACTTCTCTTCTCACTCTTGGTTTGAATATAACTCAAGAGAACTGGAGAATATGACTGTTCTGTGGGAAAATACTTCTAACAGGAGTCTCTGCTAAGGAATTAATCAATTAATTAACCAATGAATTAATTATTAATTGTCTCAAGACAAAATATGCCAAGAAGCAAGCCAAGAAGGGAGAAAGAACGCATTCTGGTATACAGTTTCAGAGGGAGGTAACCCACCATGCCAGGAAAGACACATCCACAGGCAGGGAATGCATGCCAGCAGGAGCCAGAAGCTGACACACCACAGGGCATCCATACTTAGGAAGCAGAGAGGAATAGAAAATGTAGTCAGGCCATAAAGCCTCCCACAGCTACCTGCCCCCAGGGAACTGCTTTCTCCAGCAAGCCTCCACCTTCTGAAGGCTCTACAACCTTCCCCAACAGCTCTACCATTTGTAAAACAATTGCTCAAGTATGAGAGTCCACAGGGGACATTTCACATTCAAGTAACAGTATGGAATAATTACTCTTTGGCATCTGATGGGATGGATCTAAGGTCTTACACACCAGAGAAGCTCTCAGCCCCTGAGCCACACCCCCGGCCCTCTTTTCAGTTTTGACTTTGAGACAGCATCTCACTGGTTTGCTGCTGTTGGTCGTGAGTTCTCTGTTTAGATCCAGCAGGGCATGAGGTGTTGATCATCCTGTGTGGGCCTCCTTTCTGATTCTCTGGGGTCACAGAGCTGCATCACCAGATCCATTTTATATGTTAACAAAATCATGAGCCCTTATTGGTACTCGAACTGACCTAAGGGGTGATCACCCTAGTTCTTCTTTCAAGCTTTCAGGTTAGTTGAGGAATTAAGACTCACATTTTATTAAATAGAAAACAATGTGTATGATTCTGTGGTAAATTATGTTATAATGAAATATTAACTTCTGTCAATTTAATAGTTTATGTGGCTTAACTAACACAACTGTCTATCACATCTCTAGAGGCGAGCAGGTCCAGGGTCAACATGCCAGCAGGTCAGATGTCAGAGAAGGGGTCCATCCCAGTTGGCAAAGGGCTGTCTCAACACTGGATTGTCTCATAGATCACAGGCTGAGATCCAACCCTTGTGTCTCTCATCAGTACATTCACAAGAGCTCCTCTCTTGAAACACATTCTTTTAAAACGTCTTCCTTCCTGCTAGCATGGTGGGACCTAGGATCTAAATGCAAGTCTTAAGAGCAATGCAACCTTAATGTCTATAACAATTTGTTCAACAGATAACTATTTATTTAGCAGTTATCTCCTCTCATCATTGATCAAAGTGTCAGAGACACAAGAATGACCAGCCCCAGCGCCAGTAGAACTTATGGGTTCATCCAGAAAAACAAGACTATGAGCCAAAAAACCAGTCTGAGAACAAGACGATCGTTGACGGTGGTGATAGAGATGAGTTAAGACAGTGTGACATGTTTGACATACAGGGTGGAATCCTCTAGAGAGGTCTCTGAGATGGAACATGAGAGACCAAAAAAAAAAAAAAAAAAAAAAAAAAAATCAAGGTATGAAGGCTAAGGGTGGAGCCACTCAAGCTGAGAAAATGAAGCAACAAATAAGAGAAAAAGTAAATGCCCCAAGATAAATGAGGAGGGGATATCCTGGAACAGCTCTGGTGCCCCGTGGTTTGCAGTAGTAAGAGATGGAAAATGAGGCGCTGTCATGATCCCATCCTACTTGGTGTTAAGAAGGTGTGGAGTTGAGAGTCAGTCTACACCACATATATCATGAAACCAAAGGCGGAATCGTACTGGAAGGCCAGCAGGATCTGCTGAGAGCTTTGAGAGAACCATGGTAGCCATGAAAAATAAAGGGACTTTTGGTCCAGGAGCCAGAGTAGGAGTCAAAAGGCAAATTAGGAAGACAGTTGCCATTACCCAAGTAAGGAGCTGTGCAGGATAGCAGAGGAAGAGTGAGGGGTTCGGTGCTTGCTGTTGCTGTGATAAACACAGTCCAAAACCAATTTGGGAGGGAAGGATTTATTTCATCTTACAGGTTCAGTCCATCATTGAGGGAAACCAAGGCAGAGAGAGCTAAAGCAGAAACCACTAAGCAACCCTACTTACTATCTTATTTATAGGTTCACATTCAGTTGCCCTTCTTATACATCCCATACCTACTTGCCTAGGGAGTGTACTGCCCACAGTGGGTTGGGTCCTCTTTCATCAACTGGCCATGAAGAAAACATCCTAAAGGCATACATACCCACAGGCCAAGGTGACAGAGGCAATCCCCCAGTTGAGATTCTCTCTTCCCAGGTGACTCTTGATTGTGTCAAGGTGACAATAGCCAGGAACAAATATGGAAGTCAAGAGATATTTTGAGAGCAACATGCTGATGAACAGGATATAGGAAGAAGACCCAGAGGGAGCTGAGATGGCCCCCAGCTGAGATGGCACACTCACTTGAGGACCTGGACAGGTGGGACTGCCAGTGTGGTTGTGTCAGGGTTTTCGAGAGGAACATAACCAATAAAATGACAATGTAATATATTGCAGAGGCATAAGAGATTGGCTTCCATAACAATGGTTGTGCTGTCCAGTGATGGCCATCTGCCCCATGGAGAGACTGAGGACCCAACAGCTGCTCAGTGCACGAGGCTGGAAACCTCTCCTGTCCAAACACAGTGCTGATGGTCTTGAGGATTCCTGGAGAAGTGAGGGTCAGTCTTCACTGGAAGGCTGAAGAATCTGGGTTCTAATGCCCATGAAAGATGGTCACAGCCGTGGAATCACTTCCCAGCAGGACTCAAAGGCAGGGAGGCAGGCAAATAAGAGTCCTTTTTTTTTCCTCCTGGGATTTCTTCCTATCTGGGAAACTACCACCCACTCTGGGGGAGGGTCTCCCCCTCAGTTAATCCTTCCTGGAAAAGCCCTCACAAACACACTCAGAGCCTTGTCTGTTAGCCCATAGCCCATCCAATCAAGTTGACTGTTAATGAGAGGCATTATAGTGAGAGATTTTGAGGCAAGGGGAGAAAACTTAACATGTGATGGGTGAGTTTGTTAAGCGGGAGATGAGGGAATACTGGTCCAAGAGAAAAATCAAACGAATAATGGTAACAAAAAATCAACTGGGGATACGATTTGGAACTGCTGTTGGTACTGCTTAGAGGAATGAACTCAAAGAAACACCCCAAAGGAGGGGATGGAGACTGTGAGCGAGCACCCCTCCTTTGGATGGGCCAGCAGATTGAGCCCAGGGCCCATGCCACCATGAGATTGGTAACAGCTCTCAGAAGGTAAGATGAGGAGGAAGAGGACTGCTTGGTCTGGTGTTTCTAATGAAATCAAATTCCCAGTTAAGTCTTTGTGTAACTGTTGTGTTTTATAAAAATAGAGAAGGACTATGTTTGGTGGATGTGTAGTCAGGTGTAGGGGAGGGGTGCCTCTGTGGGCCCATGCTGAGGGATCCCTTGCCCCTGAGGGACCAGCACACAACTGTTTAGTATAGAGTAGAGTTTATTTGGGGCATAGGGAGGGGAGCTGAGAGAGTGGTAGAGAGAGAGAGAAAGAGAGAGAATAGAGGAGGAGAAGCCAGCCATGAGCACATGGAGAGAGAGGAAGAAGGGGCAAGAGGACAGAGGGAGAGCGAGAAGAAGAGAGCTGAGGGGGCGAGCAGCCCCTTTTACAGTGAGTCAGGCACACCTGGCTGTTGCCAGGTAACTGTGAGGCGGCGCTTACACAGAATTCTAACAGTGACTTATTCAGCTTTGCCGACGCCATATCTTTGTTTTGACGCAGCCTCCCAGTCTTTAGAATGTAGGCAGACAGAACTGCATGGCTGTCGCCCACTTGGTAAGCCCTACATCGCCTTCAAGGTAGCCACAGACATGCGTCCGTCCCTTAGACACATCCATCAGTGAATTCAGCCTTTCCCAAGGAACAAAAGGAAGGCCAGCCCGTTTGCACATGGAGAACGCTCCCTTGATGTGCTAAGAGTCCCTAATGAGGACAGCGGCCATCTGGCAAACAACCCACTAGATTGAAACAACAACAACAAAGTCAACATAAGCAAAATATGTAAAGTTGTTGATCGCTGACAGACAGCCTGATGATGGGCATCTATTTAGCTTTCAAAGCAGTCTGGCAGATAGATTAAAAAAATCCATCAGACCTGTAAAGACTTAACAGGCCAAATTTCCCCAGGGGGCCTTTCTATATGGTACTTATCATTTCCGGGGCTGTGAGAGCCCTGCTTCTTCCAGGCATCATTACCCTACATAGGACAGCAATGCCAATGTGGGAGCCATCTTCGACCCGTCACCAGGGGCAGGCACAGGAGGCACAGGCCCGTGTGCATGTTAACG